>JARGSG010000191.1:600000-780515 GCA_030374805.1 Gracilaria gracilis
CTAGAGTTTGAAACTCAAACGTTGAGGGTGGTTACGTACGAGTACTTCTACTATATGGAGATGCGAGTGCCCAGCCGGTATTGTCCGTTTCTGCATTAGGATACATGCTGTTTTCTTTTTGCCCTTCGAAGATGAAGTAAAGTGTAATTGGGATGCAATTTGTTTCGCTTTGGAACCTTAAGGACGAAGATGCCTTAGCAAAATGTGTGCGTATCATAGCTCGACTGACATAAGTGTTTTGCTCACGGGCGGTGTGGAAGAACGGGAAGACAATGAATTCTCTCCAAGAATTTGGGGACATCAAAATCGAGTTTACGGTGATTTATTAGTATTTTGAATGTGTAAAGCAGGTGTTTTTTGAACAATTGGTACTTGTTCAATGGGTGAGGCGCACCCACAGTAGGGATCAAGAAGAACCGCAGAGCTATCACCGTCGTTGTCGGTATCTCTCAAGGAGTACTTCGACACCCAAACTGAGTTCTTACGCTTCTTTGTTTTTTTTTATCTCACCCTACTACCCTCCTTGTTTTCTTTGTTTCCCATATGTGCTACAGCTGTAGCTTAGGACGATCAAATTATGCGATGCAGACTTGAGTATGGACTCTTATATATAAACGTAGTGTTGCTCTTCCAACCTCTGGATTTTACAGAAAGCATATTAAATTAAAACCACAGTTATCTATGCAATAGAAGTTCTGGCAGAATGACAAGCGCAATGAAAAAAAAATTTTTTCTTACATCAACGAAATTTTATAGCATCAATTGCAGTAGTTGAACGGTAAAAAATATAGTAACACGTCATAGCCCTTTTCTTTTCAATGACAGAAACCAGACGATTAAAAATCGAATTGTATAAGATTCCCATCGTTTCCAACGGCAACTTGTTCCACACGTCTTCCACAGTGTCAGCAAGCTCTTTTACACAGCGGAACGTTCTTTGGCCCTCATACACATGCCGAGCCGATCAGGCCCAGACATTTCCAATTATGTTCAGATCTGGGCTCTTCGCTGGCCAGTCCAACACAATTACATTGTAGTCTGATAATCACTTTTTTGTAGCCTTTTCACGGTGAGAACTACATCGGTGTTATCGGAATGCTAGTTTAGCGGTCAAAAATGACCGAATTGAAACGAACGAAAACCCGGTGAACTTATCCAGATTTTGGAAGTGTTAATTTCCGAAAATATTTCCACCTTTCCACTTGTGCTAGTTTTTTTCGAAAGAATTATTCCAAATTGTTTCCATCTTTGCTAGTTTGGATGGAAGGGAAACTAGCATACTTCTTTCGTTTATGGTAGTTTCGCAGCACAATGTAAGGGTGTCATTGTCACCTACGTTCATGTATACGGGGGCAAATAGCGAGGTAGACCCTTAGATAGAAACTTAAATAGCTGTTTATCGAGTAGGAACAGGAGTATACAAGTAGATCGAATACCTTTTCAGTTGGAGGAGATCGGTTCACTAGTCAACACCTTTCACATCAGGCATTCGTATACTAAATATATGAAACGCCTTTGAATCACGTGCAATCATCCCCACCACTCTGTCCCACCGTCTGTGCGCCGTATTACGCTCCCCGCCACGTACCCCCAATCCTCTCCAACACCCCCCCCAAGCTTCCCCGCCATGCCTAACTGCTGCTTTGAATGCTGCTCCTTCTTCGCCCGCACCATCCCTGCCATCCAAAGGCACCAGAAGAGATGCCCCAATCGCCTCAACCCAAACAAGCCTTTCTTGTCCCCAGACGGAGGCCCCCCCCACTTCCCCCCACGCATTAAGCGTCACAAGTCTACCCCCCACCTCCATACACCTCCCCCTCCCACAAACCGCCCTTCCGACAACGTCCTCATCACAGACGACGACTCCTGCTACCACCAGCAACTTTCCCTCTCCCTCCACACCCAGGACGCCTACCACATCGCCACCACCCCCGTCTGCTCTATCTCCCCCTCCCCTCCTCCCCCTCCTCCCCCTTCCTTCCCCCTCCTCAACAACCCCCCCCCCCCCCCCCCCCCCCCCCCTCGAACGCATGGTCCTTTACATCTCTTCCATCGCCTTCTTTCTCGGCCTCCGAAAGGCTGACGAACTCATCTCCCTCCTCCACGACCCCGCCTTCTCTAAATCTGCCTTCCAAAACGCCGTCTTCTCCGCCACCCAGTGTCTCAAACTTCAAACCGACCTCTTCCAACACCGAGTCAGCAACATCGGCTTCGCTCCCACAACCCTCTCCGACCTACAGCAGCTCTTCTCCACCACCATCTTCCAAAAGGGCCCCATCCAGGTCCTCAAACAACAACTCGACCTCCAAAACTTCCACAACACCTTCTTCTACCTCGTTTCTCACACAACCCTTTCCGGCTCTCCCGCTTTCGCCCACCCCATGGCCTCCACCCTCGGAAAAGAAGCATTCCCCGCCCTCAAAGCGCCAATCATGCACTCCTCCAACGCCTCCTGAATCTGGCACACCCCCGACTCCACCGGTATCTACTCCTTCATCGGTTTGGTCCAAATCTACTCCGACAAGTCCTCCACCTCCCTCAAATCCTCTTCCATTACCTCCTACCCCCTTCACATCACCCTTCTCAACTTCTCCAATGCCTTCCGTCGCAAGTGCATCACCGAACACCTCACCCTTCTCGGATACTTGCCAATCTCCTTCCTCCCAACCAACCCTCCCAAGACCACGAATCCATCCCTCAAATCTCCTCTCACATCCCCCGCCACAATAAAATGGAACTCATTCAGCTCGCCATCTCCAACCTCCTCGGCCCCCTCCTCTCCTCCGGTCTCGACGGCTTCCCCTTCCGTGACCCCCATGGCGTCCTTCTCCACTGTCACCAAATCATCGCCAGCTCCTGCGCCGACATCCCCGAAGAAAAAGACATCCTCTCCATCTCTTACGGAACCTGACCCCAATACCCTTGTCATAGATGCACGGTCTCCCGCACAGACCTCCCCCTACACATCCAATCCCCTTCCCCCCGAACTCAGCACCAGACCCTCGCCACACGCAAATCACACTCCACTCTCAGCCAACAATCACAAGACGCTCTCCTTGCTCGTAAGCCCAGAATCTCCCGCAACACAAAGGAAAAAGCCCTTGAAGCCCTCCACTCCCTCTCCCTCGCAAAGTACTCCTCCCTCTTCGAATCATACCCTCTTCTCAACATCACCCCACTCCTTTCCCCTTACAACATCTTCACCTTCGAACCACTCTACAACTTCCACCTCGGCGTCTCCAAGCTCATCAAGGTCGCCGCCATCGAGAGACTCCGCTCAGAAGCACTCTTCACCACCACCAGTTCCCCCAAGTCCCGTCGCCCCTTCAACTCCGTCCGCAATTCCATCCTCAAACATTCAAACACCATTCTCTCCGCCATCGAAAATCACTCCCCCGCAAACGGACTCCACATCGAATTCTCCACTTCCGACAACGGTCAAACTCTCAACGGTTTCTTCACTACCGACGGCTTGCGTGGTATGCTCGAAGCAAAAGACTACCGCGCACTCGACATGGTCTTCCCCTTCATCGGCGCCTTCTTCGACCGATGCTGTGACGAAGTCGATTCAGCTCCCATCACTTCCGTCTTCTCCAAGTACTTAGACCTCCTCCTTGCTTCCAGGCGATACAACACCTTTACCGAATCGACCGACGCCCGGCTCACCAATCTCCATAACCAAATCCGCTCCTTCAAGCGCACAGCCGTACTCGTCCTCGGCCCCCACCACACTTCTAGACTCGAAACCCTCACGTTCCACCTCCTCGACCACATTGTCGAGGACATTTGCCGCTTCGGAGGCCTGCACTTCAATGATGCCAGCATATTCGAGCACACCCACACCCTCTTCAAGTCCCACTACTCCAAAACCTCAAAGCGCAGGTCCACCGCACATCAAGAAACCATTCGTGCCATCCACTGCTCCAACGCCATCAAAGACTGGTATCCCGTCTCCAAAAACCCTTCCATCACCTACTCCTCCCCTGGCCTCACTTCCCCCCTTCAATCCCGAGAACCCGGTTTCGTCCGTGATGGCAAGCAAATCTCCTTCGCTGACCTAATCACTGCCCACAAATTCATTCGCTCCAATCCTCACCTCTCTCACGAATCTCTTCAAGGCCCCTTCCCCCCCAATACCCTATTCATTCTTGCACAATTCGGAAGAGACGCCCTCCCATTCTTTATCACCCTCTCTGTCGAAGTCCAACAACTCACTGACAACTCCCCCGCCCACCATCAGGCTCGACTCACCATAGTCAACTCCGCTTACGTCGTCGGCAGTTACATCCCAACACTCGACAACTACATCACAGAACGAAACGAGATCACCCTCCAAGATCCTTCTGTCCCCATCATTCAACGAATTTTTGCCACCCCCTCCTTCGGTCCATCCAAGTCCCCAAAGTTGTCCCATGTTCTCGTCGCCGGCTCCACCTCCCCCCTCCACATCCATCGTCTGGGTCTGTAAACTCATCTCCCTTCTTCGTTTCGCCCTTCCTTCTTCAACTTCTTCTCCCAAGGAGTTTGCCTTCGTCCAGTTCATAGAACTCGTCCCACCCACCGACGACGTCGATCTAACCCTCAAGTGCGTTTGCCTCCAATTGGCAACAGAAGACGAACATAATCACACCATCCACCCAGTTCCCATCTCTACTCACTCCACTTCCGATAACTTTTCCCCTTGGTATAGACTCATCCCCTCCCCTTCCATCCTCGGATCCGTTCATGTTCTCCGCCAGAATTACCAAGCTCTTTCCTTCACCTCTCGTCTACACTGGCGCTTTCACCGATTCTATCTCCATCCGTTCTATCGATACCACACCGCCAAGCCTTATTTTTCATCCAACACGTAGCCTCTATTCCCTGTTAGCTTCAGCTTCATAAAAATTTCAAACCGCTTCTTTTCAATTGGAAGGAGTGAAGATACGCATGACATGAGAAAGAAGAAGCATCTCTTCCCCATCCCACACATACCTCCACCACTTCTCTCCTCACTGCACCTCACCCTACCCTTAGTAGCCTGTCTCTTCTTTACAATCAATCCCTGTCCCTTCCCTGCGTTCCGCCCGGTGTGCCACCAACCGCCCGAAACTCGCGTCCTCCGGTCGACAGGCCGCTATGTAACAATCAAGAACTTCACCTATTCTCCGTGTTAGTTTTGCCATAAAGTATTCCTCCCTCACAGCTAGGTATACCTTCTCCCTCGATGATACCCACAGCTCAACTGTCGCAGTTCTCCCAGAGTTTCCCGACACACACCTCGGATCTCCATCCACAAACCCATCGTTCTCAAACTCCTCGCCATGCTCCTCCTGTAGCGATTGCCAGGCTACCCCCAGTATTCCTTCAACAGCCCTAGGTAGATACTTCCCATACAAAATAGAGAACAAAAGCTGTCTTTGCCCTCCCCGTCCCACAACCTCGTTCATAGTTTTCACCACACAGGCAATCCAGGCGTCAAGTCTCGCAAAGTGCATCACTGTCCCAACCACGTACTGCCGTTTACCGTTACTTTGGCTTTCCACTGCGTATCCCATATACTCCTGCAACACTGCCACCAC
This sequence comes from Gracilaria gracilis, assembly GCA_030374805.1. Lineage (NCBI taxonomy): Eukaryota > Rhodophyta > Florideophyceae > Gracilariales > Gracilariaceae > Gracilaria > Gracilaria gracilis. Next base: position 605,562 of record JARGSG010000191.1, read on the forward strand.
CATCGCATTCTTGAAGTACATATCTTTACCATCAACCTCCCATGGTGGCCCAATCGCACGAGACCCGTAATACGCAAGGTCTTCGAACCGGCTCGTTCTCTACGCACACAACTCATTACTCCCGCCCTCCTCCCTTCCCATGAGCTTCTCCCGCGCCTCCCCCATCTGCTGCTTTAGCTCTTCCCATAGCTCAGTCCCCTCAGTTGGGTTCGCACCTTTCGCAATCAAATCATATCTAAGGATGGAGAATAACTTGGCGCGAGCCGCCCGCTTCCGCACCCCAATCACGCCACTTAATGTCTGCTTCATCGGCTGCCTCAGACACTTGTCTGCACTCACATTATCCACACAATCCTGTTTGCTTCCCGCTTCTCGTATCTTCTCCCAAGTATCTCCCAATATTTCCGTCTCCACCACATACTTCAACAGCAATCACTTCCTCCCTCCGTTGATGACATTTACACCCTCTTCTCATCTGCCACTTGATACAGGCACCGAGTTACCATCTCCTTCTCCCCAACCACAAATATGCTGCCCTCCCTACTTTCTCCCACCGTCGCAATTCTGTTCTTCTAGCTCCTACCAACGTTCTCCGTGTCAAAACAGAGTTCTGACGCCTTTAACTTCGCATAGTGGAGAATCTTATCGTATACAGCCCTTGCAAGTCCGTAAAAACATTCTGGCACCTCCATATCATGCTTTTGACGCCCCTTCACTTCCTTTCCACATACCCTTCGCTTCGTACCCCGCACAGCTTCCCTCAAACTTTCAATCAACACATTTTGCTGCTTCAGCTCCTCCCTCACCCGTTCCAATTCTTTCTGCGTGAGCTTCAAACTCACCATCATGGTATAGTGATCCTCCTTCATATTTCCCAGCTTCTCTTTCAACGAATTTACCCTCTCAACCAGTGCAGACCTTGGCAACACGCGTAAGTTCTCTTCATCTCCTTCTGCTATTCCTGTAGTTCTCATTTCCCTCGCTCCGTTCCTCTCTCCACGATTCCCAGAATCGTCGACTCCTGCTTCATGCACATCGTCCTCACTCCGAACGGCATTATGCCTCACACGTATTCCCTCAGGCGTTCGTACCGCGGTTTCCACCAAGTTCCTTACAGTTCTATGCCTGTTTCGGACAACGACACCTTCTCCTTCGAATACCCTCCCATCCACTGGAATATTGTCTCTCACATTTTCAATCACTGATCCACCACTACTACGTCCTACAACTCTCCCGGGCAAATTGTCTCGGAGCCCTTCCATCCTCTCCACATTGACGTGGCTCCCCATTACATCGCCCACACGCCCAATTCGCCTCCCAATGTCCTCTGCGTTTCCATGCTCCCTCATATGCCTCATACCCCTCAATTCCTCTTCCTCCCGCATCGCAGTATGTCGCGGTCCACCAGTTCCTTCTCTTCCCACCATTCGATTCCTCCTAACACCAACCACAACCTCCATGCCCTCGTTCCTCGCCTCCTGAACGCCTCCTCCTACTTCTCTTTCGCGACCCCTCCCCTCCCGAACGCCAACCCCAGCCACTCTCTCTCCCTCCTTCCCTCGAATACCACGGCTAACTATCCCACTAGTACTTCTTGCTATCGTCCTTCCCTCCCCTCACTGCGACACTCCCTCTCCTTCTCTATGACATCTCCACACTCTCCTTCTTCTACAACTTGCGTGGAGTCATCGCCACTTCGCCGCCTACCTCTATCCCTACCGCCCCGCGCATCATCCCCCTGCCTTCCTCCCATCCCTCCCCTGCTTTCCCATCTTTTATTTACGATCTCATGTGGAAGCGGAGTAGCTTGTGTTACCAAAGCACTTACCGTTCGCTCGGTTCGCTCCGTTTGCTTGCTGCGCTCGGTTCGCTCGGTTCGCTCGGTTCGCTCGGTTCGCCCGGTTTGCTTGGTTCGCTCCAAAGGTCGGCCTCGATCACGTCTCCCCGTTTTCTTCCTACCTTTCCCACGTAATCTGCTTCGTGAAGGACGCGAACTAAGCCCAATATCACCCTCGCCATTTTCCACATCGCCACTTTGAGGCGCACGCGTAGTACTACCCAAGCCATCCTCGCTACCCTGACCTACCACCTCTGCACGCGCTAGCTCTTTTGATGCGCGCCCGCTTACTTCCTTCGGATTCGCATTCGCATTCGCATTCGCACTTCTCGTTTTACGTTTTCCCATATGGAATCGAAAGACGACGATGCGCCCGGCGGTGCGCTCTAGATGTTGTCGCCGCTCACCGCTCGAGGTGTTCGCCGCTCGACGTGATCGCAGGTCCCCTGTGAAACGCACACCTCCACTCGACGTGTGGTAGAAATATCGCACCGTTTTAGTACTTTTCGGAATCAGTTTCCGAAAATTGGCACGGAAATTTCCCTTCCTGTACGAAACCCCACTGCCAAAAACTGTTACACTTTCACATGATATCAAATGTACTCCGTATCTTCTATTCTATGTACTTTAACGTCAACCCACTCCCCCGAATACTATCCCCATTTTGTTCACGTCACTGCATGATAAAAGTGACGACACCCACTCACTTGGGGGAGTTCTCGTCCTCCCCTGTGGGACACAAGAGTTAGAGAGAAAGCGTAATAAAATGTACACAATTCGATTTTACACATACTACGGTACACCTTTCGGTTCTATACGTCATAAATCAATTGAGCTCTAGTCGACTACTATAGGATTCGAAGACGTACCCCATGTGTACTCCATTCCATAATCTGCAAACAACTCTTCTTCCACTTCTACAGCCCGAAGTGCCCGGACGGCAAGCATTCGGTATTCTCTTACTTGAAGTGGAGTTCGCTTAGATCCTGGGGTTCGATTCACCGCCACATTGGCCGTTCGTCGCTGCTTCAAGCCATCCTCCACTGCATCCATATCTTTATCCCCCTTCCATATATTTTGGGTCGTTAATTGTTCCACCCAACGAAAATGGAGCGGGGACAATCCATACAGGGATTTTAGGTACTTCTCGTCTCCCTTCCGGGAGTTTCCGTAATACCTCGCCTCGCAGACTAATCTCCATCGCATAAGTTCGAAAACTTGCGGCAGTGGTTCCCAACAAACCTTCCCCATACTTCTTGTGTACCTTCTTCCTCTTCGTTAAGTCATGGTACACTAGAGTTCCGTAAAAGAAAAGTATCTCTTCGTTCTTCATGAAACGGCGCGTGGTAAACACTCCCACTCCTGCGTCATGGTGACTAATCGACGACTTCTTCAATGCGACAACCACACATAGTGGCCTCCAGGGCCAATATCGCGTTCCAAACCAGGAGACCCATCTTCCCTTGCAACGTTTTCGGCCACTCATGCAGCTCTTTGCGCCTGCCGATCATGGCCATGCCCTCCTCCCCCCACATCGATGCCAGGAAGTCCACAATAAATGGTGGAAACTTCTGATACTGTGGAAAGCCGGATGGAGCCTTCTATGATCGTGAAGGACGAGCGTTGCACTTGGGAAATAAGTCCATCAAGCGATTCACAGAGTTTTGGCCCTCCTGCGCAATTTGACTGTCTGTCTCATTATCGCGCATGCACATCGCGAACTGAACAATAGCCGCGTTCCTAGCATGAACAAAACAGTCAGGGTCTGGCTCACAACCAATAAACTGCCGATGACGTTGTAACTCCATGCATGCCATGGCAGTCGAGAAAGTTCCCGCGAACAAGTCCACCACTGTATCACCTGGCTGCGAAAATCTGTTGATCAGCTCCTTCAACAACGCGCGAGTTTTTTGTTCCGATTTCACCTTTTGCAACATGTAGCCCCCACCCTCCTTCTTTCTTTTCCATTGAAGAGTCTCCCCATTGGACATGGGCGGTTCGTAGTCAATAACACTGTGGTACCCTGGATACCTCGACTGCCCGTAGTTGAAGTTCTCATAGTTCACCATAGCATACTACTGTGCATATGCGAGGCCACTTCGAACACCATGTATCGCATACTCTATGGCATGGAACAAGGAGCAGAACCTACGTCCCGGGTTTCGCATGGGGTTGCCTTGCGACCGTATAAAATGAATTGGGACCTGGTTCACAACAAACGATCGCCTCGGAACCCCTTGCTCGTCCTTTGCTCCAAGAAGGGAAAGCACCCCCGTCCGATGGTTCACCTGTTTCAATGCACAGAAGATACCGAAATGACCCCCCGGACGTAGCAGCCTTGATATAAGCTTTGCCGCCTTCTTCATATGCTCAGCGCTCAGCATATCGTACCAACTTTTCTCCCGGTTCTTATCGGCTCTTATGTTGTATGGTGGGTCCATAGGAACTAGTTGAACTTTCCCCAATGTAGAGACTCCGTTGTTTCGCGAAGTCTCGTCCGTTTCCACCATACCCTCGAACCCGCAATTTTACATTCGAAAGTATATCTCCATCTCCACTTCACAACGTTGGAATGCCATTTTATCGTCCAACGAGGAAATGGCAGGAGGAGGCTGTATGTCAACGTCGGACGACTGTTCACTAACATCTTCATTCCCACTCTCACCCACTACATCCATTCCAATTCCGCCAGCTCCATCCTCTCCTTGTTTCCCCTCCGAAGGATTCCCCCTTTCCAACTGCTTATCGTTATCGCCATGAATTTTGATGGCGGGCTCCGGTTTCTATATCGGCGTGAGAGGTATATCAGGGACCCTGAATGTTTCTTTGATTCTCAAAGAGCTTATTGTCTCCAAGATGGAGGACATAAGCGAGATAGTGAAACAATCAAATCTCGGAGCAAACGCTCTTGACGGGTCCCTGTGAAACGTCTTTAGAACGGCCCATCGTCCAGGTTCTGATATTGTGTACAACTGCTCGTTCAGAAAAACATTGTTCAGGTCAGAAATGAACTCCTTCGCAAGCGTTCGGAGGGCCACATCAATGTCCTCCGGAAGATTCCATGTCCACGGTTGGATCTCGTCTTCCAGAAGAGTTTGCGTGTTGCTCGGTAGTAAGCGATGGTCATTGTCCTTGTGCGGGAACCCCTCGGAACGCGTTTCAATGGGTTTAAACTGCATGTCATCGTACACGAGCAGTATAAAAGAGAGAACCATGACCTCCGCGCCAGGGAATCCCAGAAATTGGGAGAAACAATCCTAGGCCTTTTTTACCAGCTGCACACCGAAACCCGCACGCTGATCTTGGAGATTCTGCGATACTAGCACATTCCTGAAAGGGGTGGAATATCCCTTCTCCCCCTTACGCGTCTTATGGCCCCGAAGGCGCTTTTCCTTAGATAATTTTTGAATAAGGAAAAGAAAGAGAACTCTCTGGAAATGTGTAGCGATGCTCGTACCGAAAGGGGAAACTATCCGGCCCACACGCCTGGAGCTATACTCATGGACTCGAAGAATTCGGTTAACGTCACACTCTTCGGTATTCCTTGAAAGTCCACCCTGGTATAAGCATTCCAAAAATCCCTTACACGCCTGTCTCTGTCTCCGTTCATGATGTCAAGCAACTTCGTCGACAGATACAGCTGACGGTACGAACCCTTCCCGCACACAGTCTTGAGCTCATCGTCGCTGCATGGCGGGTGAGTGGGTCCGAGAAGGGTAGAGAAGTACTTCTTGGCAAACTCTAGGACAGTTAGATTCTTGATGATATATTGAACCAACTCGCTGTGTCCCACTTTTCTGGGTTCGTCTTCCTCTCACATCGTCTACGCATAGTGATCACAAATGGTAAGACATGCGGTGAGAAGCTCATCCCTAGAACCGAACATTTTTCCAACCTTCATGTCGGATGTCGGAGATGACGGTGACTTAGACCTGGATGTGGTTGCGGCAGCCATTTTAAACAATAAAGGGGGGCTTTATTATGAATACGAAAGGAGAACTGGAGCAGTCGTGAGAAAACAGATGATTGACTTCGGCATCGGACGGCGAGGCCGAACGAACGGAAGCTGACGAGAGACGGCAGCGAACGAGAGATGAGTGCGGAAGGTATACGGGAGCGGACGGCAGACGGCTGCGGAATTAGCGATGTGAAGGAAAAGTTCAGACGCCAAAACGGTACCAGAACTCTAAAGTAGAGGCGTAAAAGAGAATTGGGTGATGTTAGGGGGGCTTATGCGGTGATAAACAGTTATAAGAGAAGGCAGGGATGGGAGGGGGGTGCAGTAATTCCTAGATATGGAAGTATAGGCGAAGTTACAACTTACGGCTATCCGAATAGCGGTCTGTGGTGCAGAGGCGCTCCATCACGGCTCCGATGAAGTGCCTCTCGAGTTCGGTCCGGCTTCCATGCGCCGTGGGTGAAAAAGTAAAAAAAATTAATTTCCATCTGGACAGCGGCCCCCTCGCGACTGGCGCTTATTTGTAATGTGACGATGCGTGTACTTAAGCACCTTCGCTCTCCTGCCAACTGCCTCGGTAAGCACAACGCTCTGTACCTCCCCGTAACGGTTTCCTGGGATCTCTTCTTCTCCTGTCACAACCAATTGATTCTCTCGGTTGTGACAGAAGAAAAGAACATCGCCGGAAACTGTAAAAGGGAGGTGCTCTTTTTGTCCTTGTTCTGTTGCGTGGACGTAGTGGCCCACAAGGTACGTTCGACAATCTTGTTCGTTTTCTGTGAATCGTACTAACTGGCGTACTCTTCTATTTTCCATGCTATTGCGTATTCAAGCCAAAGTCGCCGGACACAGTGTATGCCGCTTCTGCATCTTTGCTTTACTGAGAACATTCGGAAGTGGTTGAGCTGGCCGTGATGGTTGAGTACGATTATTTGATTTGTTCAACTCATGTAATCGGCTTTGACTCCGAGAGCGAGCTCAATCACTGTCGGACTGTGGTTATTGATTAGACCGACTAGATTAGACGGCGTTAGGTTGAAATATCGGAAGTGGTTGAGCTACCGGTGATAGTGGACTATGATTACATGAGTTGTTCAACCCATATAATCGTGTTTAGCCATTACTGATATTTCAATCACTGAAGAAGAATAGTCCCCAATATAGTCACTAGAAGAATGTCATGGCCAGTGATGAGTTCTTCTTCTCCGACAACCACATAATGCTCGCGGTTGTCGCAAAGAGGGTATTCATTATCGGTCACGACCTTTGGCGCTATAGAAAAACTACATCATATAAGGTTAGAGATGGTAGTCGGTAGAACTACCTCCTTCGATTTGATAGGATGTAAAGTTTCTGATATAGCGCATATTCTGCCATATCGATGTGATGTATTATTTATTTTGTTTTATACATGACCAATAAGCTGCGAACTACTCCTATTCTAAACTGTTCTCCGTGCTTATGAAGAGCAATTTTTATTGCTTTCCAATAAACTCACAAAATGAAGGCCATATGGCTTGACGCCCTTACGTCCTCCCATCATTATAAGAAGATGCAGGGCTTTCAATATTCATAAAGCAAGCATAAGTGAAAACCGTCGTCGACAGCGGTCCAAGGTGTCGTCCAGCTTTATCAGCTACGGCGCGTGGAAGCGGTCCGGGGTGGAGTGGCCCTTCATAAGGGCACTGATAAAGCACTACCCCACCCCGGACCGCTGTCCGAAAAATTAAAATTTTTTCGCCTGGACAGCGGTTCGAAGTGTCGCCCAGCTTCATCGGCCACGGTGCGTGGACAGCGGTTCGAGGTGTCGTCCTGGTTCATCAGCCACGGCGCGTGGACAGAGGTCCGGGGTGGAGTGGCGCTTCATCACGGCACTGATGAAGCGCTACTCCACCCCGGACCGCTTTCCGACAAATTAAAATTTTTTCGCGTGGAGAGCGGTCCGGGATGTCGTCCAACTTCTCCCGCCACAGCACGTAGACAGCCGTCCGAGGTTTCGTCCAACTTCATCAGCCACTGCGCACGTATAACAGTCCGGGATTGAGTGGAAATTCATCACGGCACTGATGAAGCGCCACACCACCCCGGACCGCTGTTCATGCAGAAAATTTAATGGACGCAATTCATTCTTTTTTCTTCAAAACTGGGTGCCGTTATTCTATAGCTACACGTAGATAGTAGTTATGGCGATCATGTAACATGTAAAAGTGCGAAAGCCCATTTTTCGGTGACAGTTGTGAGGATATTGGGAGTAGGAGTGGTGACGCCATCTTGCGGAGGTGCAGCGAGAGTGGGTACAGCGATCTCCGGTCCTCCTCCTCCATCTCCATCCCCATCACCTCCGCCGCTTCCTCCATCCCCATTGAAAACCATCTGACTCACACAACCCCCCTCAGTGCCCCCTCCCTCCCACGGTTGCGTCTCTGGCACTTCCGTCCTATGCAGCAGAGCTATTAGCTCCTCGTCATCAACGTATCCATTTTCCATCCCGAGAAAAGACGGCATCCGGCGATAAACGACTTGAACAGGCCTGAGCGACTTACCACAACCCTCGTCCTTGCCACCCCTGATCACAGCCGTTACACTGGCGGCCACACACCTCTCTACCCTGCAAGCCTATTTGTATCGCAATTTTCTATACCTCAATTTCCCGCCATTCCCCAAAAACTCCATTTCTCCGAGATATTTCCATATTTTCGTTTTTCCCTTTCAGTACCATCCCACAAAACCAATCCACAGCGCCCGTTCCTTAACTCCTTACCATTGCATCTTCCCCTTCATATTTCATTTTGACACATCTCTTTTCATAAACACATCCATCAGTCTTAATCCCTTCATACCCACCTACCTCATTCTTTCAACTACTTAGTCATAAAAACTATCTTTTCCTCTGAGACCACTTTATCGATGTATACATCGGCAACGCCATCCTCTACTTAAGCATCTCTCCCTTCCTCTCCTGGAGCACAATATATCCTCACAGCATCCAACACATTCGACATAATGACCTCGCCTTTCTCTTCTCTCCGCTCCTCCCACACCCCAGCTGTTGTTGTATGCAGAGGCCGCATTGGCTACATGCTTTACGACCACGGGACCCCTCAAGGTACCATTCTTTCACTCCAAAATTTCATAGCCGCACACAGCATTCCGCAAGGTCCCATTTTCTTCTGCGGCAGGAGCAACTTGTTTGAAACAGTAATTCGCTCCTGCCCTCCATCTCGCAGACAAGACTTGGTCTTCATCCAGAACGGCCACATTCTTCCCATTCTTTCAAAACATGGTCTTCATCACACCAGACGAGCAGTTCTTTACATCGCCGTACCCATGCTCGCTGTACCTCCACAGGATGGCGTCACCCCTCTTAATCCCAACGGCCTCACAACTGTCACCGGAAAATTGGCTTTCGCACTAATACATCGCTTCTTCAACGCAGGTCTCACTTGCAATATCGTTGACAAAGACCCCTTCTCTAAATCTTACTACGGAAAGCTCGTCTGGATCTCTTCATTCAACCTAGTTGGTTCCTCCCACGGCTTCATTACCATGCATGACGTGGCCACCCGCTACAATACCATAGTCTCAACGATAATGAAGGAACTACTTGGCACAGTCTCCTCCAACACAGCTATCTCCAACAATATCCGCTCCACAGTACAATCCCTCCTCGCCTACGGCAGCACTCTTACCTCCTTCCACGCCTCATTCACTGAGTACGAATTCAGAAATGCTTACTTCTACCTTTCCTCCAAGGATACCAAGAGAGCGGGCTTGGCTGACCCTGCCCCTTCTCACACCAACTATGTCAATGTCCTTAGAAAAGACATTCTCTTTTAGTACCAGTACTACTCTGGTCTCATTTTGTAAAAAAGATATCTTCACACAATACTCTCTCTCCTTACCCCACGCCTTGTAACTCATTTTCTTTCTTCAACAATCCTTTTATGCTCACATCATTCGTTCATTTCTCAGTACTAGTCAAGTCACCTCACTCTCACACACATAACCCTATACGCCCTACATGTTTTATCTAGTCCTCCTCATAATCCATTATCATCGGTCCCTCCTCGTAGTCCCCATCCGTGTTATCAGACTTGTGGCTTTGTACCTCGTCATCTTTCTCTTCGTAATCCTCCTCTCCAACTTCCTCTTCCTCCATTTCAAAGTTGCTCACAGATCTTTCCCCCTCGTCCAGCTGGTCGTTCGGGTCTTCCCCGAGTCCAAATTCCTCATCTAAGAATTTGGGCCGAAAAGCAGGCTGCCTGTGCACCGCATCAGGGAGCTTGTATCCCTCGGGCACAAAGTACATATGATACCGTAGACAATTCTCTTTCACCAGCGCATCCATGTACCCAGTACCAGCATGAAACACATCTCCACTTCCAATCAACATGGAGTACGGTGGAACCCTGAACTTCTTCACAACCATCGTACGAGACAGCCTCTTCAAACTCTTGTCATCCGTCACATACATATTATGTGACCTCTCACATACCCATATCATAAAAGAGCTCCCCCCGGAGGCCATCATGAAGAATCCTGGAATCTCCCCATTGTTCTTCTCCACATTCGTTAACCCTCGGAAATCGGTGTGCAACACCTTCCTCGGGCATCCCTCCCCCGCACAAAACACACGTTCTCCTGTTTCCGGCACATACATCCTCTTCTTCGCCGTATTGTTGTTACACAGACGAAGAGCGGTTGCTATCTGCCCAAACCTAGCGTCCAACAATGCCCTCTTTCTCAACATCATCACATTCTTCTCATCCGATTCCATGTAATTCAAAATCTCCTTCTTCGTGGTAATGTATCGCCCAATGCCCTGCATCCTATCCCCCGCGTCCTTACCATCTCCCGCCTTGATGATAGGGTTCCATCTCTTGCGGTTCTTCTCGAACTTGAGGTCCAGCTGTTCCAAGAAATCCTTTTGAAAGAACTCCAACATACTCTCTGTCACATCTTCATCCAACACCACTCCCCTCTTCTTCGCCTCATCTGACATGCCTTCGTCACTTCCAAATTCTTCCAGCACACGGAATCCTCTCTCCATCAACTCCATTCTATTCGCTGCAAAATACTCTCGCGCGAGGTCATCTCTCTCCATCGCCGCCATCCAAAGAGCCTCTTCCTCCCCTTTCGGCGTTCCCTTCAACGACAGCTTCGCCCCAAGAACTGATTCCTTCGTAGTCCCCAGTTCCTTGTGCACATTCCGGGCTGCACGCCGGTACACCGCGTGATGCACAGCTCTCAAATCCTCCACCGTTAACACCCCGCTCTATGCTGCTTTCGTAGGTGAAGCATATTCATCCACGGGTGCTGGTGTTTCACAGCATTCTTCCCTCCCGGCCACTCACTCGGCGGTGCACTCACCATATTCGTCCACGACATATCCGATACCCCGGTGTACTTCCCAGCTGTCTTCACCCCCTGCGGGGGAACATCCAGATTGTTATCCTCAAAGCTACGCATCCCTCCTTCACCTTCCCCCCCCTGGTTCATGCCCAACAAATCCACTATCCTTCTCACCACTATCGCTCTCCTCTTCCACTTCACTGGACGACATCACATTGATTTTATGCTCCGTAAAGAACTTCTTCAATGCACTCCTCGTCATTTTCCTGAACAGGTTAACAACCTCTAAAGGTATGTCCACAGAAGATGTGTTCACCGTACTCTTCTTTCTTCGCTTCGGGGCAGGTTGCACATCATCTTCATCCTCGTCGTCAGTAAGCACCACAGAAGTTCTCTTCCTCGTTTTCTTCTTCTTCCCCACAACCCGTCCAACCTCCTCTTCTCTCAGGCGACCCGGAACCACCTTACATTTTGCGCTACGTCTGAACACCGGTGGTTCCGGTTCAGGGCTTTCCACTACCATGGGATCGTTCTCCACTTCAGCAAATGGAGCCCTGGCCGTCTTTTCCGGTTCCACAACCTCTTCAATAACCTCCTCTACAACCTCCTCCTTCTCTAAACGTTGCAGCGATACTTTAAAGTGTTGTTCCAGTTTGCTACCGGCAGTGTTCACCCACCTAGACACCATCCCGTCCCACAAATGCTTTGCTCCCGCGAGCACCAATTTGGCTGTTTGCTTCCCGAGATATTCCAAGACAGATACCCCCTTTTTCCAATCTTGAGAACCGTCTGCATCACTTCCTCAACTGTCATCTTCTTCCTCTTGGAAGTCATGTCGCAAAGCTTAAACATACCAATTGCACACTGAAAGAAGTGCTTCCTCATATCCTCAAAACGGCCCGTCCTCCCTGCAGAGAACATTCTCAGTCGCACATACTATTGTAAGCAACGGACGATGAAACGGAATATCCCATCTGCGAGTCGAATAAGGGGTCACTGGACACATGTGTGAGCGTCAGCGGTAGCCTCTCCTCACACTCCTTCTCAAAGAATTGGAGGAGCCCCTCGCCTTGCACAAACTTCAGAGCCAGTGCCGCATAGCGATTCATGTGACGCATACTATAGTCCCCGATAACCCTACTTCTTTTCAACGCTCCCGCTATCTGTTTCGGCGTCAACTTCTTCACATTTACTCCTCCTCCGCCAATGATGTTTTCAACGAAGGACACCGTGCTGTGAAGCTTGTCTGCGAAAGACATCTTCAGAACATTGGAGCTCATCTCGTTCAGGAGATTGCCAAGTCCTAGCACTTCATTCATGACCATCGGATTACCATCCTTTCTCCTCCATAATACAATATCCAGAGACCTCACTATATCCTCCCATTTCCCTCCTTCCTCACGCAGGTCCTGTAACACAATAAATCGGTGATATCCGTCTATAAGTGTTACAGGCAGAACAAGTCTCCGGTCAACAATGTCACTCGCATCTAATTTGACTACAAGTGTAACGGCAATCGAACCGGCGGAGGGAAGTCCACCATAGGTGCGGCACTTCATCTTCGTGGCCGCCTTGTGCGCAAGGTTCACACTGCGAACCGTCTTCTTTGGGATTTCAATCATCTCGATATCCGTCGTCAACCACTGCTGAACATAGTCGGCGAGAGATATCTTCGGTAGCGGCAGCATGGTGTCCACCTCATCCGACGGAACTCTATCTCCTTCATCGAACAAATCCCCTTCAGGTCCACCCAGGGAAGCATTAGTAGTCCAATAACCTCCACAACATCATCATCGGAGTCATCCACGATGTTAACCCTCTTAATTGCTCCCACCGATTTCTTCATTCCTTTAGAATCTTCTCGTCCTTCTTCTCTCGTCTGTAGAGACTAAAGTTTGGCGGTTTTAGAGGAATGCTCAGCCGATTCTTTGACCTCCTCAACATTTTCACTCTCAGGCTGAGAGGTGGACGACTTCCCGGCTCCGCGGTGCGGAGTGGGACTCTGCGGAATCTCAATTGAGGCCATCATCGACGTATCCCAGGCATACAACCCAGCCGAAAACAATTTGGCGAGCCTACTGGGGGGATCCTCCGGACCTTGGAAATGGTAGGGGTACTTTGCGTCTAGATGACTTGAAATATTCGTCTTCCAGGTAACCACCAAATCTTCACCCTCTAAGGCAGTTGCGCTTAGAAGATGGCCATGAAGCGAACGGCAGAGCCCCTTCCCGGTACCACCAGCAGGCCTCACGCCACGTACTTCCGCAGTACCAACTTCAACCCTGTTCTTGTCCTTTCCAAGGCTGATGAACAAAGATACAGAGTCGCCACCTTTTACCTTAGGTGGGGCGGGAGTACTCGTCTTCTTCTTCATCGCGCGCGGTGTTACCCGCTTGGAACGCGATGGCAGCCTACGAGGCGTGGAGACCTTCGCCTTTCCTCTTTTTTGCTTAAACAGCGCCATTTCTGACCCCTCGCTGTTCCTCTTCGATCGCGCTGACTACCGCCCCCTTTTATGGTTCATAGGCGCCATGTTGGATACAAAGGGTTCAAACAATTCGAAACGCGGATTACGACCGTCGAGAATGCTCGCGAGAACGTATAGTGGACGTACCCTTCTCAATCACGTTCGTTGCTTTCACTTCCCGACCGAATAGTTCGCCCGCTCAATATAGGATTGAAATCAAGGGGTTCCGTATTTCACGTTTTAGATTTCACTTTCGCCTTATTTAGAAAGTTACATGATCGTCGTAACTGCTACGTACGCATAGCTATAGAATAAAGGCACCCAGTTTTGAAGGAAAAAAATTAAGTGCGTCCGTTAAGTTTTCGGCATGGACAGCAGTCCGGGGTGGAGTGGCGCTTCATCACGGCACTGGTGAAGCGCCACTCCACCCCGGACCGCTGTCCACGCGCCGTGGCCGATGAAACTGGACCACACCTCGGACCGCCGTCCACGCGCCGTGGCCGATGAAGCTGGACGACACCTCGGACCGCTGTCGACGACGGTTTTCACTTATGATTGTTTTATGAATATTTAAAGCCCTGCATCTGCTTATAATGACGGGAGGACCTAAGGGCGTCAAATCATATGACTGTCGTTTGGTGAGTTAGTTGGAAAGCAATAAATATTGCTCTTCATAAGCCCGGAGAACAGTTTAGAATAGAAGTAGTTCGCAGCTTATTGGTCATGTATAAAACAAAACAAATAAAAAATCCATCGATCTGGCAGAATATGCGCTATATCAGAAACTTTACATCCTATCAAATCGAAGGAGGTAGTTCTACCGACTACCATCTCTAACCTTATATGATGTAGATTTTTCTATAGCGCCCAAGGTCGTGACCGATAATGAATACCCCCTTTGCGAGAACGAAAAGCATTATGTGGTTGTCGGGGAAGAGGAACTCATCACTGTCCACTACATTCTTCTAGTGACTATATTGGGGACTATTCTTCTTCAGTGATTGAAATATCAGTAATGGCTAAACACGATTATATGGGTTGAACAACTCATGTAATCGTAGTCCACTATCACCGGTAGCTCAACCACTTCCGATATTTCAACCTAACGCAGTCTAATCTAGTCGGTCTAATCAATAACCACAGTCCGACAGTGATTGAGCTCGCTCTCAGAGTCAAAGCCCATTACATGAGTTGAACTAATCAAATAATCGTACTCGACCATCACGGCCAGCTCAACCACTTCCGAATGTTCTCAGTAAAGCAAAGATGCAGAAGCGGCATACACTGTGTCCGGCGACTTTGGCTTGAATACGCAATAGCATGGAAAATAGAAGAGTACGCCAGTTAGTACGATTCACAGAAAACGAACAAGATTGTCGAACGTACCTTGTGGGCCACTACGTCCACGCAACAGAACAAGGACAAAAAGAGCACCTCCCTTCTACAGTTTCCGGCGATGTTCTTTTCTTCTGTCACAACCGAGAGGATCAATTGGTTGTGACAGGAGAAGAAGAGATCCCAGGAAACCGTTACGGGGAGGTACAGAGCGTTGTGCTTACCGAGGCAGTTGGCAGGAGAGCGAAGGTGCTTAAGTACACGCATCGTCACATTAAAAACAAGCGCCAGTCGCGAGGGGGCCGCTGTCGAGGTGGAAATAATTTTTTTAACTTTTTCACCCACGGCGCATGCAAAGCGGACCGAACTCGAGTGGCCCTTCATCGGAGCCGTGATAGAGCGCCCCTGCACCACGGACCGCTGTTCGGATAGCCGTAAGTTGTAACTTCGCCTATACTTCCATATCTAAGAATTACCGCACCCCCTCCCATCCCTGCCTTCTCTTATAACTGTTTATCACCGCATAAGCCCCCCTAACATCACCCAATTCTCTTTTACGCCTCTATTTTAGAGTTCTAGTACCGTTTTGGAGTCTGAACTTTTCCTTCACATCGCTAATTCCGCAGCCGTCTGCCGTTCGCTCCCGTCTACCTTCCGCACTCATCTCTCGTTCGCTGCCGTCTCTCGTCAGCCTCCGTCCGTTCGGCCTCGCCGTCCGCTGCCGAAGTCAATCATCTGTTTTCTCACGACTGCTCCAGTTCTCCTTCCGTATTCATAATATAGCCCCCCTTTATTGTTCAAAATGGCTGCCGCAACCACATCCAGGTCTAAGTCACCGTCATCTCCGACATCCGACATGAAGGTTGGAAAAATGTTCGGTCCTAGGAATGAGCTTCTCACCGCGTTTCTCGCCATCCGTGATCACTATGCGTAGACGATGTGAGAGGAAGACGAACCCAGAAAAGTGGGACACAGCGAGTTGGTTCAATATATCATCAAAAATCTAACTGTCCTAAAGTTTGCCAAGAAGTACTTCTCTACCCTTCTCGGACCCACTCACCCGTCATACAGCGACAATGAGCTCAAGACTGTGTGCGGGAAGGGTTCGTACCGTCAGCTGTATCTGTCGACGAAGTTGCTTGACATCATGGACGGAGACAGAGACAGGCGTGTGAGGGATTTTTGGAATGCTTATACCAGGGTGGAATTCAAAGGAATACCGAAGAATGTGACGTAATCCGAATTCTTCAAGTCCATGAGTATAGCTTCCAGGCGTGTGGGTCAGATAGTTCCGCCTTTCGGTACGAGCATCGCTACACATTTCCAGAGAGTTCTCTTTCCATCCCTTATTCAAAAAGTATGTATGGAAAAGCGCCTTCGGGGCCATAAGAGGCGTAAGGAAGAGTAGGGATATTCCACCCCTTCT
Organism: Gracilaria gracilis; assembly: GCA_030374805.1. Taxonomy (NCBI): domain Eukaryota; phylum Rhodophyta; class Florideophyceae; order Gracilariales; family Gracilariaceae; genus Gracilaria; species Gracilaria gracilis. The sequence goes on from JARGSG010000191.1 coordinate 621,937, forward strand.
GGGAATGTGCAAATATTGCAGAATCTGCAAGCTCAGCGTGCGGGTTTTGGTGTGCAGCTGGTAACAAAGGCCTAGGATTGTTTCTCCCAATTTCTGGGATTCCCTAGCGCGGAGGTCATGGTTTCTTTTTTATACTGCTCGTGTACGACTGCATGCAGTTTAAACCCATTTAAACGCGTTCCGAGGGGTTCCTGTACAAGGAAAATGACCATCGTTTGCTATCGAGCAACACGAAAACTCTTCTGAAAGACGAGGTCCAGCCGTGGACATGGAATCTTCCGGAGAACATTGATATGGCCCTCCGAACGCTTGCGAAATAGTTCATTTCTGACCTGAACAAGGTTGTTGTGGACGAGCAGTTGTACATAATATCAGAACCTGGAAGATGGGCCGTTCTAAAGACGTTTCACAGGGACCCGTCAAGAGCGTTTGCTCAAAGATTTGATTGTTCCTCTAACTCGCTTATGTCCTCCATCTTGGAGACAATAAGCTCTTTGAGAATCAAAGAAACATTCAGGGTCCCTGATATACCTCTCACGCCAATATAGAACCCGGAGCCTGCCATCGAAATTCATGACGATAACGATGAGCAGTTGGAAAGAGGGAATCATTCGGAAGGGAACCAAGGAGGGGATGAAGATGGCGGAAGTGGAATGGATGTAGTGGGTGAGAGTGGGAATGAAGATGTTAGTGAACAGTCTTTCGACGCTGACATACAGCCTCCTCCTGCCATTTCCTCGTTGGACGATAAAATGGCATTCCAACGTTGTGAAGTGGAGATGGAGATATACTTTCGAATGTATAATTGCGGGCTCGAGAATATGGTGGAAACGGACGAGATTCTGCGAAACAACGGAGTCTCTTCATTGGGTAAAGTTCAGCTGGTTCTTATGGATCTAACATACAATATAGGAGCCGATAAGAACCAGGAGAACAGTTGGTACGATATGCTGAGCGCTGAGCATATGAAGAAGGCGGCAAAGCTTATATCTAAGCTGCTACGTCCGGGGGGTCATTTCCGTATCTTCGGTGCATTGGAACAGGTAAATCAGTGGAAGAGGGTGCTTCCTCTTATGGGAGCAAAGAACGAGCAAGGGGTTCCGAGGCGATCGTTTGTTGTGGACCAGGTCCCAATTCATTTTATACGGTCGCAAGGCAACCCCATGCGAAACCCGGGACGTAGGTTCTGCTCCTTGTTCCATGCCATAGAGTATGCGATACATGGTGTTCGAAGTGGCCTTGCTTATGCACAGTAGTATGCTATGGTGAACTATGAGAACTTCAACTACGGGCAGTCGAGGTATCCAGGGTACCACAGTGTTATTGACTACGTACCGCCCATGTCCAATGGGGAGACTCTTCAATGGAAAAGAAAGAAGGAGGGTGGGGGCTACATGTTGCAAAAGGTGAGGTCGGAACAAAAAACTCGCGCGTTGCTGAAGGAGCTGATCAACAGATTTTCGCAGCCAGGTGATACAGTGGTGGACTTGTTCGTGGGAACTTTCTCGACTGCCGTGGCATGCATGGAGTTACAACGTCATCGGCAGTTTATTGGTTGTGAGCCGGACCCTGACTGTTTTGTTCATGCTAGGGACGGGGCTATTGTTCAGGTCGCGATGTGCATGCGCGATAATGAGACGGACATTCAAATTGCGCAGGAGGTCCGAAACTCTGTGAATCGCGTGATGGACTTATTTCCCAAGTGCAACGCTTGTCTTTCACGATTATGGAAGGCTCCATCCGGCTTCCCACAGTATCAGAAGTTTCCACCATATATTGTGGACTTCCTGGCATCGATGTGAGGGGAGAAGGGCATGGTCATGATCGGCAGGCGCAAAGCGCTGCATGAGTGGCCGAAAACGTTGCAAGGGAAGATGGGTCTCCTGGTTTGGAACGCGATATTGGCCCTGGAGGCCACTATGTGTGGTTGTCGCATTGAAGAAGTCGTCGATTCGTCAACATGACGCAGAAGTGGGAGTGTTTACCACGCGCTGTTTCATGGAGAACGAAGAGATATGTTTCTTTTACGGAACTATAGTGTACCATGACTTAACGAAGAGGAAGGAGGTACACAAGAAGTATGGGTAACGGTTGTCGGGAGCTACCGCCGCACGTTTTCGAACTTATGCGATGGAGGTTAGCCTGCGAGGCGAATTATTCCGGAAACTCCCGGAAAGGAGACGGGAAGTACCTAAAATCCCTGTATGGATTGTCCCCGCCTCATTTTCGTTGGGTGGAACAATTAATGACCCAAAATATATGGAAGGGGATAAAGATAGGGATGCAGTGAAGGATGGCTTGAAGCAGCGACGGACTGTTAATGTGGCCGTGAATCGAACCCCAGGAACTGGGCGAACTCCACTTCAAGTAAGAGAATACCGAATGCTTGCCGTCCGGGCACTTCGGGCTGTAGAAGTGGGAGAAGAGTTGTTTGCAGATTATGGAATGGAGTACACATGGGGTACGTCTTCGAATCCTATAGTAGTCGACTAGAGCTCAATTGATTTATGACGTATAGAACCGAAAGGTGTACCGTAGTATGTATAAAATCGAATTGTGTACATTTTATTACGCTTTCTCTCTAACTCTCGTGTTCCACAGGGTAGGACGAGAACTCCCCCAAGTGAGTAGGTGTCGTCACTTGTTTCATCCAGTGACGTGAACAAAATGGGGATAGGATTCGGGGGAGTGGGTTGCCGTTCAAGTACATAGAATAGAAGATACAGAGTACATGTGATATCATGTGAAAGTGTAACAGTTTTTGGCAGTGAGGTTTCGTACAGGAAGGGAAATTTCCGTGCCAATTTTCGGAAAGTGATTCCGAACAGTACTAAACGGTGCGATATTTCTACCACACGTCGAGTGGAGGTGTGCGTTTCATAGGGGACCTGCAATCACGTCGAGCGGCGAACACGTCTTGCGGCGAGCGGCGACAACATCTAAAGGGCACCGCCGGGCGCATCGTCGTCGTCCGATTCCATATGGGGAAACATAAAACGAAAAGTGCGAATGCATATGCGAATGCGGAGGATGTAAGCGGGCGCGCGTCAAAAGGTCGAATGCGTGCAGAGATGGTAGGTCGGGATCGCGAGGATGGCTTGGGTATTACTACGCGTGCGCCTCGAAGTGGCGATGTAGAAAATGGCGAGGGTGGTATTTGGCGTAATTCGCGCGCTCCTCGAAGCAATTTACGTGGGAAAGGTAGGAAAAAAACACGGAGAGACGTGATCGAGGCTGTTCTTTGAAGCAAATCGAGCGAACCGGGCGAACCAAGCGAACCGATCGCAGCAAGCAAACGGAGCGAACCGAGCGAACGGTAAGTGCTTTGGTAACACAAGCTTTTCCGCTTCCACATGAGATGGGAAATGAAGTACGGGAAAGCAGGGGAGGGATGGGAAGAAAGCAGGGGGGTGATGCACGGGGCGGTAGGGATGGAGGTGGGCGGCGAAGGGGCGATGACTCCACGCAAGTTGTAGAAGAAGGCGAGTGTGGAGATGTAATAGAGAAGGGGCGGGAGTGTCGCAGTGGGGGGAGGGAAGGACGATAGCGAAAAGTACTAGTGGGATAGTTAGCCGTGGTATTGGAGGGAAGGAGGGAGGGAGAGTGGCTGGGGTTGGCGTTCGGGAGGGGAGGGGTCGCGAAAAAGAATTAGGAAGAGGCGTTCAGGAGGCAAGGAACGAAGGCATGGAGGTTTTGGTTGGTGTTAGAAGGAACCGAATGGTGGGCAGAGAAAGAACTAGTGGACCGCGACATACTGCGATGCGGGAGGAAGAGGAAGTGGCAGGTATGAGGCATATGAGGGAGCATGGAAACGCAGAGGACAGTGGGAGGCGAATTGGGCGTGTGGGCGATGGAATGGGGAACCACGCCAATGTGGAGAGGATGGAATGATTCGGGGAAAATTTGCCCGGGAGAGTTGTAGGACGTAGCAGTGGTGGATCAGTGATTGAAAATTTGAGAGACAATATACTAGTGGATGGGAGGGTATTCGAAGGAGAAGGTGTCGTTGTCCGAAACAGGCATAGAACTGTAAGGAACTTGGTGGAAACCGCGGTACGAACGCCTGAGGGAATACGTGTGAGGCATAATGCCGTTCGGAGTGAGGACGATGTGCATGAAGCAGGAGTCGACGATTCTGGGAATCGTGGAGAGAGGAACGGAGCGAGGGAAATGAGAACTACAGGAATAGCAGAAGGAGATGAAGAGAACCTACTCGTGTTGCCAAGGTCTGCACTGTTTGAGAGGGTGAATTCGTCGAAAGGGAAGCTCGTAAATATGAAGGAAAATCACTATACCATGATGGTGAGTTTGAAGCTCACGCAGAAAGAATTGGGACGGGTGAGGGAGGAGCTGAAGCAGCAAAATTTGTTGATTGAAAGTTTAAGGGAGGCTGTGAAGGGGAGGAAGCGAACGGGGTGTGGGAAGGAAGTGAAGGGGCGTCGAAAGCATGATATAGAGGTGCCCGAATGTTTTTACGGATTTGCAAGGGCTGTATATAATAAGATTCTCCACTACGCGAAGTTGGAGGCCTCAGAACTCTTTTTTTAAATGGAGAACGTTGGTAGGAGCTGGAATAACAGGAGTGAGATGGTGGGAGAAAGTAGGGAGGGCAGCATATTTGTGGTTAGAGAGAAGGAGATGGTACCTCGGTGCCCGTATCAAGTGGCAGATGAGAAGAGGGTGTATACGCCATCAATGGAGGGAGAAAGTGATGTGCTGTTGAAGTATGTGGTGGAGACGAAATTAATCGGAGATACTTGGGAGACGATACGAGAAAAGGGAAGAAAACAGGAGTGAGTGGATAATGTGAGTGCGGAGAAGTGTCTGAGGCAGCGGATAAAGCAGAAGTTAAGCAATATAATCGGGGTGCGGAGGCGGGCGGCTCGCGACAAGTTATTCTCCATCCTTGGAAATGATTTGATTGCGAAACGTTCGAAACCTACTGAGGGGACTGAGCTATGGGAAGAGCTAAAGCAGCAGATGGGGGAGGCGCGCCGGAAGCTGATGGGAAGGGAGGAGGGCGGGGGAAATGAGTTGTGTGCGTGGAGAACGAGCCGGTTCGAAGACCTTGCGTATTCCCGGTCTCGTGCGGTTGGGCCACCATGGGAGGTTGATGATGAAGATATGTACTTCAAAAATGAGATGGCGGGGGCAGTGTTGGAGGAGTATATGGGATACGCAGGGGAGAGCCAAAGTAACGGTGAACGGCAGTACGTGGATGGGACAGTGATGCACCTTGCGAGACTTGACGCCTGGATTGCCTGTGTGGTGAAAACTATGAACGAGGTTGTGGGACGTGGAGGGCAAAGACAGCTTTTTTTCTCTACTTTTTATGGGAAGTATCTACCCAGGGCTTTTGAAGAAATACTGGGGGTAGCCTGGCAATTGCTACAGGAGGACGATGCCGAAGAGTTTGAGAACGATGGGTTTGTGGATGGAGATCCGAGGTGTGTGTCGGGAAGTTCTGGGAGAACTGCGACAGTTGGGCTGTGGGTATCATCGAAGGAGAAGATATACTTAGCTGTGAGAGAGGAATACTTTATGGCAAAACTAACACGGAGACTAGGTGTATTTCTTGGTTGTTACATAGCGGCCTGTCGACCGGAGGACGCGAGTTTCGGGCGGTTGGTGGCTCACCGGGCGGAACGCAGGGAAGGGACAGGGTTTGATGGTAGGGAAGAGGCGGGCTACTAAGGGTAGGGTGAGGTGCAGTGAGGGGGAAAGTTGTGGAGGTATGTGTGGGATGGGGAAGAGATGCTTCTTCTTTCTCATGTCATGCGTATCTTCACTCCTTCCAATTGAAAGGAAGCGGGTTGAAATTTTTATGAAGCTGAAGCTAACAGGGAATAGAGGCTACGTGTTGGATGAAAAATAAGGCTTGGCGGTGTGGTCTCGATAGAACCGATTGAGATAGAGTAGGTGAAAGCGCCGGTGTAGACGAGAAGTGAAGGGAGGAGCGGGGTAGTTCTGGGGGAGAACATGAACGGAGCCGGGGATGGAGGAAGAAGGGATGCGTCCATACCAAGGGGAAACTTTATCGGAAGTAGAGTGGGTAGAGATGGGAACCGGGTGGATGGTGTGGTTATGTTTGTCGTCTGTTGCCCATTGGAGGCAAACGCAGTTGAGGGTGAGATCGACGTCGTCGCTGGATGGGACGAGTTCCATGAACTGGACGAAGGTGAACTCCTTGGGAGAAGAAGTTGAAGATGGAAGGACGGAACGAAGAAGGGGGATGTGTTTGCAGACCCAGACGATGGATGTGGAGGGGGGGAGGTGGAGCCGGCGATGAGAACGTGGGAGAACTTTAGGGACTTGGATGGACCGAAGGAGGGGGTGGCAAAAATTCGTTGAATGATGAGGACAGGAGGATCCTGGAGGGTGAGTTCGTTTCGTTCTGTGATATAGTTGTCGAGTGTTGGGATGTAACCGCCGACGACGTAAGCGGAGTTGACTATGGTGAGTCGAGCCTGACGGAGAGCGGGGGAGTTGTCTGTGGGTTGTAGAACTTCAAGAGAAAGGGTGATAAAGGATGGGAGGGCGTCGCTTCCGAATTGTGCAAGAATGGATAGGGTATCGGGGGGGAAAAGGTCTTGAAAAGATTTGTGAGAGAGTTGAGTATTGGAGCAAATGAATTTGTGGGCAGTGATTAGGTGAGCGAAGGAGATGTGTTTGCCATCACGGACGAAACCGGGTTCTCGGCATTGGAGGGGGGAAGCGAGGCCAGGGGAGGAGGAGGTGATGGAAGGGTTTCTGGAGAAGGGATTCCAGTCCTTGATGGAGTTGGAACGGTGGATGGCACGAATGGTTTCTTGATGTGCGCTGGACCTGCGCGTAGAGGTTTTGGGGTAGTAGGACTTGAAGAGGGTGTAGGCGTGCTCGGATATGCTGGCATCATTGAAGTGCAGGCCTCCGAAGCGGCGAATGTCCTCGACAATGTGGTCGAGGACGGGGAACTTGAGTGTTCCGAGGCAAGAAGTGTGGTGGGGGCCGAGGACGAGTACGGCTGTGCGCTTGAAAGAGCCGATTTGGTTGTGGAGGTCGCTGAGGCCGGCATCGGTCCATTCGGTGAAGATGTTGTATGGAGGCGAGTAGGAAGTCTGAGTACTTGAAAAAGACGGAAGTGATGGGAGCGGAATCGACTTCGTCACAGCATCGGTCGAAGAAGGCGCCGATGAAGGGGAAGACCATGTCGAGTGCGCGGTAGTCTTTTGCTTCGAGCATACCACGCAAGCCGTCGGTAGTAAAGAAACCGTTGAGAGTTTGACCGTTGTCAGAAGTGGAGAAGTCGATGTGGAGTCCGTTTGCGGAGGTGCGCTTTTCGATGGCAGAGAGGATGGTGTTTGAATGTTTGAGGATGGAAGTGCGGACGGAGTTGAATGGGCGACGAGACTTGGAGGAACGGGGGATGGTGAAGAGTGCTTCTGAGCGGAGTTTCTCGATGGCGGCGAGCTTGATGAGCTTGGAGACGCCGAGGTGTAAGTTGTGGAGTGGTTCGAAGGTGAAGATGTTGTAAGGGGAGAGGAGTGGGGTGATGTTGAGAAGAGGGTATGATTCGCAGAGGGAAAAGTACTTTTCGAGGGAGAGGGATTGCAGGGCTTCAAGGGCTTTTTCCTTTGTGTTGCGGGAGATTCTGGGCTTACGAGCGAGGAGAGCGTCTTATGATTGTTGGAGGAGAGTGGAATGTGATTTGCGTACGGCGAGGGTCTGGTGCTGAGTTCGGGGGGGAGGGGATCGAATGTGTAGGCGGAGGTCTGTGCGGGAGATCGGGCATCTATGACAAGGGTGCTGGGGAAAGGTTTGGTGGGAAATGGAGAGGATGTCTTTTGCTTCGGGGATGTCAGCGCAGTAGCTGGCGATGATTGGGTGACAGTGGTGGAGAACGCCATGGGCGTCACAGAAAGGGAAGCCGTTGAGACCGGAGGGAGGAGGGGGCCGAGGAGGTTGGTGATAGCGGGCTGAATGAGTTCCATTTTGGTTTGGCGGGGGATGTGAGAGGAGGTTTGAAGGATGGAGTCGTGGTCTTTGGAGGGGTTGGCTGGGAGGAAGGAGGTTGGCCAGTATCCGAGAAGGGTGAGGTGTTCGGTGATTCAATTGCGACGGAAGGCATCGGAGAAGTTGAGAAGGGTGATGTGAAGGGGGTAGGAGGTAATGGAAGAGGATTTGAGGGAGGTGAAGGACTCTTCTGGTGCCTTTGGATGCCGGGGATGGTGAGGGCGAAGAATGAGCAGCCTTCAAAGCAGCAGTTGGGCATAGCGGGGAAGGTTGGGGGGATGTTGAAGAGGATTGGGGGTACGTAGCGGGGAGCGTGATATGGCGCACGGACTGTGGACAGAGTGGTGGGGATGATTGCACGTGATTCGAAGACGTTTCATATATTTAGTATACAAATGCCTGATGTGAAAGGTGTTGACTAGTGAACCGATCTCCTCCAACTGAAAAGGTATTCGATCTATTTGTTTACTTCTATTCCTATTCGATAAACAGCTATTTAAGTTTCTATCTAAGTTTCTATCTCGCTATTCGCCCCAGTATACATGAACGTAGGTGACACTAACACACTTACATTGTGCTGCAAAAATACCATAAACGAAAGAAGTACGCTAGTTTCCCTTCCATCCAAACTAGCAAAGATGAAAACAATTTGGAATAATTCTTTCGAAAAAAACTAGCACAAGTGAAAAGGTGGAAATATTTTCGGAAATTACCACTTCCAAATTTGGATAAATTCACCGGTTTTTCGTTCGTTTTCTTTCGGTCATTTTTGACCGCCAAACTAGCATTCCGATAACACCGACGAAAGAAGGAAATTGTTGCACTGTCTTTGATATGACATGGAGTTGGCCATTTTGATGGGCGTTGTGCCACATTCAAGACACTATCTCAGCCCGATCGGAGATGGAGAGAACATTGTTCACGCTGCGTTTCTTTTTTCGGTGAGAGCTGGGGGTTGAGTGGTGGGAGACTCTGCTGGGTATGCATTGGGGGGCTGCATTGTATTGGTGTGGTTTTGTGGCATTGTGGTTTTTCTGCTAACAGCTTGTTGGAACGCGGCAATGATTGGAAAACCAAAGTTTGGAACCGTCATGTTGCGATGTGATTCGTGAAGCTGGAAGAAAGGCAAGACGTTTGGCTATTTTTGATCTATACGAGCCCGCATTTCTGCCAGGGAAATGACCCTTACCCACACTAACTTAGGCACCACACGATGATGGGTATACCGTAAATAGTGTGGGTTATTGTAAGCCACATTAAATCTGTTACCACATTATTTAGACACCCACTCTAATTACGGTCACTGGGTGTAGAAATGCAATTGCAAGTAACGTACGACAAAAACACTGCCCGTAACTGAGATCCACAAGTACATCCCTCGAGAAATTTTGTCAACTTCAGGGCTTGAACATCTTCACACACGTTCTTAAAGAACTCTAAACGCCCTTCACATTACAAAAGCTTCACAGCCAATGTCGCGTAACAACTCAAGTGACGCACGCTGTAGTCTCCGATAGCCTCATTTATCTTCAAAGCACTAGCTGACTGCTTCGATGTGATGATGTTCCCATCCACATTTAAGTCGTCCATTCTGAACAAAAGATACCGTGCTCTGAACTTTGTCTGCAAGTGACATCTTCAGCACATTCGAACTCATCTCGTTCACAAGTTGCCGAGTACTAGTATCTGGTTCATTGTGATGGATTTTCTATCCTTTCTTCCTCAGATCACAACAACCAGAAAACAAACTATATCCCACCCACTCCCAATTCCCGCTTTCCGCACGCACGTTTCGTAGCACAGAAATTCGGTGATAACCATCTATGAGTATTACTTTTACAACAATTGTCCCATCCATAGCTAGTTAATTCATATCATAATCCCCCCTAGATATGCCACAGCAATCGAACCTGCAAACGAAAGCCAACCAAAGTAGCGACATTTCATTGTCGTCTCCTGTTGTCCCCTGGTTCACACTTCGTTCTGTCTTCTTCGGTACTTCAATCATCTCAAAATCCATCTTCAAGCTGTGCTTAACATAGTCGACGGCGAAAATCCTCTTGAGAGACAGGTTGTTCTCTACCTGCTCCGAACACTGTCTTCTTCAGCGAACAAGTCCTTCTCAGAGCCAGAAATTGGAGCCTTACTTGTCTGAACGAACTCCACAACATCTTCATCGGAGTTCTCGACAATTCTGACGCTTAGTATCGCTTTCACGGGTTTCTTCCTCCCTTTAAAAGGTTTTCATTTTCCCTTCTTTATCCCAGCAGTATGGGCATTGGGAAGTTTGGAAGTTCTCTTTATAGTCTTACCCAGCTCCATAACACCGTCTCTCTAAGGCTGAGATGTGGAAGACTTTCCAGCTCCAGACTGTGGAATGGGACTTAGCGGAATCTCCATTGAGGCTATCACCGACTTATCCAACCCACCAGAGAACAACTTGCTCAGCGTGATTCGCGGGTTTTCAGGACCTTGGAAACGGTAAGGGTACTTCGCGCATTCATTACATGTAATCTTCATCCTCCACATACCAACTAAGTCTTCATCCTCTAAGTCAGTCGCGTCTAAAAGATACAAATGTATCGAACGGCTCAGAGCCTTCTCGGCACCACTAGAGAACCACCCAACTTTCACCTCCACGGTTCCCACTTTCACCCTGCTCTTTTCGCTCACGAGAAATTCTTCTTAGTTATTCCTATTACTTCCGTTCGTTACCTTCTACTTCATCACGTGCGCTCAATATTAGTTTAAACTGTACAACGTGCGTAAATCAGATTTTGGAGCATATGCGCGCGACAATTGTAAAATTAAATCAAGCTTCTATCATCTATAGTACACATTCACAACAATTTTTTTCAGCAATAGAGAAGTAAATAAAATTTCTGTTGGTCTAATACAGCCTGGGACAGTGGACCTATTTGTCGTGGTGCTCTATCGGTGCACCGATGAAGCACCACGACACGTCGGTGCACTGTCCAGCCACTTGCTAAAATAAATTTGAAATAAATGATTTCCGCATGTACAGCGGACCAAGTGGGACAGAAGCAATTTGCTTTTCGCCGCCTCCAGTTCACCGGCTCTCCGCCGCAGTGCTCTCAAGTCCGCCGCCCGCGATGCCCTGGCACCAATTTCGTCACCAAAGCGCTCGCCCTTGTGCTCGCTGGAGTCGTTCAGCGCCGTGCTGCGCACATCCAGCGAGCCTGATCGTGGCACCGTCTCTTCGGCAGCACCACTGCACGCACAGCAGCGTGTCTCTACGTCCTCGCTCTTCTTCCTCTAGACGCATCGCCGCTGCCACCACCCTAAGGCGTGCCGATGCCACCGCTCCCGGTGCCACGCACGGCATTGTCACGGGTTTCCAGGAGGTCCGGTGGCATGCAGACGTTACCGTTGTTCTAGCACATACAATCGCGCTGCCCGTAGCCCCCGGCTCACATGGCCATCGCCTCGGCTGCATGCTATAAGCGCCGACCCCACGTGGCCATCTCAATGCTCTTCGTTGACGGCTGGCGCCCCCACTGCCTCGCATGTGCGTGCCACCGCCTCTTCAGCCACATATAAATGCCATATGCGCGCTTTATGGGGCAAGATGTGCGTTCAGTACCGCAACACCATTTTGAGTTTTATCTTCTTGCGCAGCACGGCGTGCAGCCATGGCTGTTTAAACCATCAAACTTTCTGGTAATGCAGCCTGTGCTCAGCAGCACTGCAAAGCAGAGTGAGACGACCATCCGCCTGCTCGCATTGCCCTCAGACGCGCCCAAGGACATACGGGCGCACGATCAGCCATCTGACGGCGTTGAGGCTTCATCCATAGCGCATCAACGTCAGTTTGACTTGCAGTCGCAGGTGCGGCTCAATCTCTCTGATCACTATGCAGCCGCTACTTTAGCCGTCTGCCCCGCCGTAGCAGCAAGCATCCAAGGGCAGTATACACAAGCAGCAGCAGCCATCGCTCGCGCCTTTGTCGCTTCCTGATGCGCCCATGTCAATACCCTTTGATCATGGCTCTATGCTTCTTCCGCCACCCGATGCGGTCCGCTCGCCGTCGCGCCAGGCTGTCCAATCACCTCTACGGAAACTAGAGACTTCGAAGCCACCTACAAAGCAGAACCCTCCGCACCAAGAGCTGCATGTCCCGCCTTACCTCCCAATGCCGCCCGATTGCTATGCCCAACCACCCGCTATGCTGTTGCACACGCTCATGACAATTCGCATTTGCATTTACAGCAACATATCATGCCGCCGCAGCCGCATAGGTAGCTTCCTCTTATTATAGCTGAAGACTGCCTTTAGATGGCGGGAAGAGTGGTGCTCGTTTGTTTGGAAATGGGGGAGCGCACTGAGTTGAAGAAACGGCCAGACTTGGAGGAACGAATTGTGATGAAAAGGGCCTCTGAATCGATTATTCGATGGCTGCGAGCTTTATGGGTTTGGAAATGCTGAAGTGGAAGTTATGGAGTGGTTCGCAGATTAGGAAGTTCTTGGGGAAGAGGAGAGAGATGACGTTGAAGAGAGGGTATGAATCAAGAATGGAGAAGTGGTTTTTGAGAGTGAGGGCAAAGAGAGCTTCAACAACCTCTTCCCTAGTGCTGCGGACGATTCTGAGCTTGCTGACAAGAGGGGCTTTCTCTGAATATTGAAGGAGGATGGAATGTGATTTATGCACGGCGAGAGTTTGGGTCTGAAAGTGAAGGGTGGAGGATGCTATATGTAGATGTAGTTTAGAGCGGAAGGCAGTACATCTTTGACATAAATGCTTGGGACGGGTGCCATGGGAGATGCCAAGAATATTCTTTGCTTCGGTGATGTCAGCATGGTAGCTGGAGATAATTCGGAGACAATGTCGGAGAAAGCCATGAGGGTCACAAAGAGAGAATCCGTGGGGGCCGGAGGTGGGAAGAGGGTCGAGGAGCTTGTAAATGGCACTCTAAATGAGTTGCATTTTGATAGAGCAAAGGGTGCTGGACGAGGTTTGGGGGATGTTATCAGGGTGTTGAGAAAGGGGGGCGGATTGGAGGAGGTGGACAAGTAGGTTAACAGGTACTGATTCTCAAGGATTCATGAGCGACGGGAGGAATTGCAAAAGTTGGGGAGAGCGATGTGAAGTGGGTACTAGGTACTGGAAAAAATTTGAGAGAGATAGAGGACTGATCGGAATGCACTTGGATGAAGCAGATGAAGGAGTCGTAACCGGCGGAGTTGGGGTAATGCCAGAGGCAAGAGTCATTGAAAGACTGCATTATTTCGTGCTTGAGGGCTGGGACGGCTTCTTTTTCGAGGGAGGGAGCCATAGGGTGAGCGAAAGTCGTAGACCAGAAAGAAGTTGTGCAGGGGATGGTGGAAGAAAGGGTTGTGGATAAGTGCAGGTTTGGGTTGTTTCTTAAGGACTGTGATTGCATTTTTTGTGAAGATGATGGCTGAGAAGGTGCCGGAGGTCGCGAAGTGTGGCAGAGGTGAGAACTATGTTGCTGATTCGGTGTTAAAAGAGGTCTATTTGAAGTTGGAAGCACTGGGTAGTGGAGGAAATAGCGTTGTGAAAGGCGGATTTCGAGAAGTTGGGATCATGGAGGAGAGAGATTAGTTCTTTTGCTTTGCGGTAGCCAAGGGTGGAGACGATGGAAGATATTTAGAAGAACATGCGTTCAAGGTGGTGGTCGTTACGGAGAAGGACAGAGGGGGGCGGTGGGAGAAATGGGGAGGCGAAGAGAAGATAGATGGGGATGCTGGTGATGGAGTTGGCCTCCTCGGTGCGGTGGGAGAGGGAAAGATTTTGCTGGTGGTAAGAGTCGTCTTCAGCGATGTTGACGTTGTCGGAAGCGCGAGTGGAGGGAGGGAATGAAGGCGGTGTTGTTAGTTGGGGGTTAACATTGTGAGGCTTTATGCGTGGGGAGAAGTTGGGGATGAAACCGGCCGGAGAGAGGAAACGCTTCTTGGCGGTGAGACGGTAGGGGCACCTTTTTTTGTGCCTTTGAGTGGCAAAGGTGATGCAGGCGAAGGAGGAGGTGTCTTTAAAGCAGCAATAAATCATGGTAGGGAGCGGTGTGGGACTGTTGGGGGAGAGGAAAGGTACGTAGCAGTGAGGGTAAAACGAACGATCTGTTGAACGGAATGGTGGAGAATGTTGCATGTGATGCGAAGGTGTATCAATAGTGACAGAGTAAATGGCTGATATGATATGTTTTTAATAGATGGGCTGTATGTCTATTAAGAGTTCTTATTTGGCCGGTTTGTATTCTTTTAATCGTATTTTATAAGCAGCTATCTATGTATCTAGATCCCTATTTGCCGCCCTAAAATGTACCACTTAGACACTTAGAGCATGTCGAACATGACTTTAAAGTTTTGTTTCTCAAAATTGAGTTTTAGAGACAGAAAATAAAGCGCAGAACGCAGCATCTGTAGCAGTCGCCGCTGAATGACTAAGGTCAAGTACGACTGCAAGCCATGCGCCGTTGGCTCTGCTCCAATTGATTCAAATCGTCAACTATGCGCGCAAACCAAGGGGTGAATGAACACAACACTTTTCTGGTCCTTCAAAAAATCACCTTCACCTCTATTTGGGTTCCGCCTCAATGTTTTCATGGTGTAGCAGAGGGACTCCAGTCCATGTTTACTATTCCCAACTACATGTTTATCTTCTTCAATGGATTCTGATGATCATGAACTCTTTCTCGCATGCCTCCACATGCAGCAAAAAACATTCGCCATGTTTGCCCAGACACTTCTACTTCTCAACAACTTTCAGAAAATTGGAAAGACTCGAAAGCGCAGAGGAAGACTGAGAGGCTCCGGAAACATTGATAGAGAACGAGCCACATGGATAAAAGACTACCTTGGTTATGAGAGTGTCTACAGATTAAAACATTTCAGAAGGCGATTTGGTGTCCATCGTGTTCTGTTTTGAAAGCTTCATAATGACCTTGTCGAAAACTATCCTGAAATATGGACACAAAGACGAAACTGTTACGGTAAGCTGGGACATCTCTCACAAGGGAAAGTATTGACTTGTTTACGTTTTTTTACTACAAATCAAAGCTATGACGATCTAGATGACGGTTCCAGAAGGAGTGCACAGTCGATTCGGTTCTATATGTATAAGTTTTGCTACTACATTCTACAGTTATACGGTTCACATTATCTGAACAGAAGAACTAGTACGGATAAATTGCAGCACAAGTCGGAACGATACGATGAATTAGGGTTCAAAGGCTGTGTGGGGGCTGTCGATTGCTGCCGCATTTCGTAGAAAAACTGCCCCATAGCGTTGAAAGTTCAATACAAAAACGCCAAACATGGAAAGATGGCCAACATATCCGTAGAGGCATGGTGCGATCGTGATCTTTATGTTTGGCATTGGTTTGTGGGGAGACCAGCAACAAACAACGACAAACCAATGGTGGAAATCTCTCCTTTATTTAACGACATTCTGTTCAACAAGTTTGAATTCAAGTTACCGGTGCAGTATAAACTTCATGCCGAAGCTGCACTCAGAGATTTACCATATTTTTTAGTGCCCGGTATCTACCCCAAATGGCCCATCTTTGCTTCTCCTATACACAGTCCAGGCAGTGAGGAGGAAAAAAGGTACACAGCACAACAGGAAGGAAGAAGGAAAGACGTTGAAAGGCTTTTCGGGGTTCTACAGGCGCGCTTTGGGGTACTGCGTGATGATGTGCGACTTTGGTATGAAGATGAGATAATCAGGGTCCCGCATACTTGTGTTGTGCTTCACAATTTAATGGTATAAATGCAGCGGCAAAGACATTTTCAAGAAGACGCAGATGAAGAGGAAGGCGAGATTGATTTACTAACAGAGCTATACGACATGCAGGTAACCGAAAATGGTGAACATCAACAGCAAACCACTGCACAGGGACATAGCAGTGTGTATCTCATGAACGACGGCCAGTTCGAGAACTTTCTGGTACGACGTGGTTTTCTGACCGCAGAACCTGGGCACGAAGCGTTGAAGAAGGTTCTCATAATCAGACTTATAAGCGAGTAATTTACTTTTGTTCAAGCATTTAATGTAGTTGTCACTCGAATTAAAGGGAACCTCTCGGAAGTCATTTTAGTCCGAGATGGTTCCCGCTCTGCACCTCGTACGCACGAACGTCGTTGCGACCCCTCAGAACTCCACTATCGTCCAGCTTGTGAAGCTATTTCATCATTGAGTTCTGGGGTTCCCTGCGGGCCATGTCTGCTCTATTATTCATCATTCCAAGAACTTTTGACGCTTTGAGCGTTGCTCCCCAAGTCCTCGTCGTTGCTGTTCTGTACTTCCAACCCAGTGATACCATAGTTGTTGTTCATTATCCTCTTCAGCACAGTTTCTCTATCATTTGATCCTTCAGGTAGAAACGGTAAAAGCTTGATGTCCTTGTCCTTCTTCCTCTGTATTGCGCTTTCTGTTAACGCCATCTACATTATTCTAGATGTTCTCCTCATTTCGCTATGCATTGTTCGCATTATCTTCGACTTTGACTCTTCTACTCTGCCTTTTTTCTCGAGATGCTTTCTCTTCTTAATTTCTAATGGACGTGTCTGTTCTTTTGACTGTAGCACTACATCGTTAGATTCAGTACCAGTCTTGTCCTCACCGCCGCCGCTCTTGCGCGCTCCCGCCTCTGATATTTGCCCTCTTTTCGGTTCTCGATGCACAAGATACATAGCTGCGCTGTCATTTGTGCCAGTTTGCTCACTGGAGAACTTGGGCTGAGAGCTCAAGAATTCAGCACTCTCTATATAAAGAAACTCTGGTGCCAGCTGGAACATCCCTTTCTCATCCTTCCTACCTGCCACTATTTTGTCAAGCTTCATCACTTTGTCTCGTATGTCTTCCTCAGTAACCCCGGAGATCTTCTGCCCCTCTATTTTTTTCTTTGCCGCAATAAAATGCTGCACTACCCTAGCCATACGGTCCCATGTAAAACGTAATGAGCTTACAGTGCGTACCATGCTTCTATCGCGACACCTCTTTTCCACTCCATTCTAAAAGATATCCCGCTTCTGATTTGGTCCGATCGCAGACTGTTCACACCAAATCTCTGACAGGATGAGCGCCTCAGTGGCGGTGTAGCCTTTGCCCCTTCCTGGTCTGTTTTGCGTGCCAGTTTCAGAGGCAAGGTTTGTTCTGATTGAATGCTTAGAACGGTTAGTCTTGCGAGTCGTTGGGTACGATGTAGAATTGGTGAGAGCCAAATCGGGGATGATATTGACTACCTGCTGCCTACGCTGGGTGTCTTGTGTGCTTTGTTTGCGCTCTGTTTCTACTGAGCTAAGCATCTTTCGCACGTCTACGTTTTTAGAATGACCATGCGCTTTGTTGACTGTGGCTGGTGGCGATGGGGGTTTATCATGGTACCGGTTTGGTCTCAAAAGCAGAGAAAATGGTGTCAAGTGGTGTGAAGCAAAGCCACTAGCACTTCAAACCAGGTCGAAGGCAAATGTTTTCCGCACGGAGAAGCGCTTGCAGTTTGGCTTGTCGTGGATGAAGACGCAGCCAGAAGACCATGTGGTTTCATGGTGGGTGGAGTTCGATGCTTTCTCAACGGCGGGAATGGCATCTCAAACGGTGTGGTTCCTTGCATTTTGGCGGGAAGGGTAGAGCACGTCATTCTGTTGGTCGAAAAAATGTCCATTGGCTGATGTAGTTGTGGTGTTTCCGTTTAGAGCCGGCACAAAAAGTGCATCTATTCAGCGCCAAGATTGATACACTTTTAGCGCCAGCGCTATATATTTCGAGTCAAAATTGCCACTTAGCTCCTGAGTAGAGATGCCTAACTCCAAAATTTTGTCTGGAAATAGGTTTTTAGAGTCATATTAGAGATGCTCGGACATTGCGTTCGAGAACTAGCATGAACGGAAGTAACACGCTAGTTTTCCACCCATCCAAACTAGAAATGAGGGAAATAATCGTGAAAAATTCTTTCCACACAAAATACCACAAGTAGATATATGGGAATATTTTCGGAAATTAGGCACTCCCATACTTGAATAAATCTATTGGGTTTTCGATCGTTTTAATTAGGTCATTTGTGACACCAAAACTAGCATTCCGATAAAACTGACGTTCTTCCATCTTTCAGCCGCTTTGCATCGTCCTACTTCTACGACGAAGAACCTAGGGCAACCTATCGGGCTTTTCTCTATCTAGGGATGGAGAACATCTTCGATGAGGAGACGTAGAGGTAGAACGGATGGAACATACATTTTGTGTCGATTGTTTTTGCTTCGAAGGAATCTATTCTCTTCGCATATGAACCAGAAGGAAAAATGAAACCTGGCCTGTCACTTCACGACGCCTGTTTTGATGAAGGAAACAACAGCCATTGCTTACATGCTGGAGACGTTTTAATGATCTTGGGCGGTCACGCACTTGCAATTCAATTCGCAAGAGCTCTTTGAACAGTGAATTAGTCCAAAACCGAACCAAATAAGGCCAAAAAAAGCCGGGGCTTGAAAAAATGGTCCGAGATCTGCACACCGAAGATACTTGCTCACATAAATACTAGCCAAAAGTTTTGGTTGAAGAGCCTGTAACGTGACGAACATATGTAAGATGGACTGTACAAACACCTCGTTGTACCACACATATGCATAGATGATCCAGAATTGGCTTCCATGATTGCTCGGAAGGTCAAATAGACTATGTACAAACAAGAGTACTTAGTTATTTCGTTGACCAAAAATATGTCATGAACCTTGCCAGTTAACATACACGTTTACGGTTATCAAAGATCATTCTCAGAAAGACAAAAATGGGTAACTTTTGATTTCGCAAAATATTGATTACACGTATTTCGTTGTACAACGATCATTTCTCTATATCCCGAACCCATTTGAAGTACGTTTGTGGGGCATAGAGCAATTAGTTTTTTCCTATTTTTTGAGCAATCCAAGGCCGTCTGCAAAAATATCTCAGCCAATTTCACTTGGGATATAAATTGAATTGATAACTAGCAGTGACCCAGTAAAGAAAAGTTAGCGTTGCTTAGTTGTTTCGAATAAGTTGCATCAACGAAGCGGCTTTCGGTTCAATTTCGAATGACTTCAATAAAACCCTAACGATACAATAAGAATTTAGGAATTGAACGTGTGAGCAGATAGGTGACTGAAAGTGAGTTTTAGTAGGATATAAATTTAGACCATACTACGTCGCACTTTAGTTAGCACTCTTTCGGACTCAGTCAAATGGCAATACTTGGTCGAATCTTTTCGGTTTCTACATGAATATCGGTTGCTTGTTTTCGTATTTTTCGTGCGGATAAGCACCTTTAATATCAAAGTGCTCGATATGGAGCCGATATTGTGCTGCGACGGAGAGAAGGATTTGAATTTCAGTTTGTCAGCCGCGAAGGACGCGGTTTTTTGGGTTCTAAGTAGCGGTGGGGGCACATCGAGTATCGTCGTAAGACGCATCGGTGTTTGCGAGCATCGCCTCTGTTGTCCACTGTTTGGTATCTGTACTTCAATTTTGTTTGGGATGGGCCTGGTATTGGGCGGGATGTTCATTTTGAAATTAATGGCACCCACGGAGTCTAATTGGTCTAGCTCAGAGTTGTAGACGGCCGCCCATAAAATGGCATTGGGGTATTTGGTAGACTGTTTGCGGGATCGTGGGGCTGAGGTCGTGGTATCGATTTGTGATGGGGCATTGAAGAAGGATTTTTGATGCACAGAACAGGGGTCGAAAGAAGTGTGGTAGGGCATGAAATCTAACGTTCGAGCGATCTGTTCTTTTTGGATTCTAGGGTTCTGGAAGCGCGCGTGATGGTTTTCTGTCGGGGAAAGGTGGCGAACAATATCGGCGTGGATATGTAGTTTTAGCTTCTAGGGTTGAAGGCTAGGAATAGAGCCGAGTTTCCCGAACGTCAAAAGTTTGGACAGTCCTGTTTGTTTGTTGTACCATATTTTGAAAGGGATGTTCTGTAATATCGAGCGGAAGGTGAGGTTGTATTTGAAGGCAGGTTATGTCACTGAGTCCTGCCAGAGAGATAAGGGAAGTCGGCTGTGGATGAGTGATGGGCGGAAGTTGTTCATGAGCGTGCCATTGATTCGTTCGACTACTGAGTTCTCTTGTGGATAACAAGGGGTGGTGGAGTGTATGCGGATTTCGCAAGACTCTATGGCCCGTAAAAGAGAGGATGAACGTAATTCCTTTGCGTTTTCGATTCGGATATGAAGTGAGTGACGATCATGAACGTCGGATATGGTTGTTAAGATGGGGATAAGTCTTCTGAACGCTTCCGAGCGGTATTTGAGGAATTCGACGAAGATGAATGGAGAATCAGTGTCAATGAGAACAAGGATGTTTGAGTTACTTTGTCTTGAAAAAGTTTTAATGGGGTCACATGTGTCGATGGATATATTCGCTCCGGTTTGGTACTGGTGAGTTTTACGGTGGTGCGGGTATAGTTTGGATTTTCCCTCGCGACAGCCGAGGCAAGTGAGACGGAAAAACTGGGTGCTTGAGAGATTCAGGGATCGCAGGCAGAAAATCAAGAAGAGCAATCTTGTGGAGGGTTTTGCCATTAGTAGGACCAGGTGTGAGATGCCGTTTCATGAATATGGCGGTAATGCTCCGGGATTTAAAGAGTTTTAGGCTACGGTGAAAAGATATTTGTTGCGGGGACGACGCAGGTATTAGAAGAAGTGGTTTGGGCGGGAGGCAAAAGGGATGTGCGGTACTCTGGAGTAGGGTGGTACTGAGATTTAGTTCGGGGCCGGAGATGATGTGCACACGGTGCGAAATGGGTTTTGGGTGGTGAAGACGATCGATGTAGTATGCATGGTCTTTTAAATGAAGCTGTTGCGACGATATCAGTAAAAACTTAAGGGCCATTGCAACGAAGGATCGCTGCACGTGAGAAGAAGATGACCACGAATCCATACTGAGCTGCGAGAGAGTGTACTGACACGAGGTTTCGGTTCATGCGAGGTGCAGGCATGGCGTTCGAAATCTCGAAGGTTTCACGCGTATTCGGGATCCTGCAGGGCCCCTGGTGAGCTACGTGAGCATGAGTGCCATTGGCAGACGAGGAGACGGAGTTATTGGATGTGGGAGACATGGATGGATGTGACATAGACGTGTAGGTTGAGTGCGTGGCAGCATCAAGAATGACCTTACCGTGGCCCCTGTCATGTCCGAGCTCTATTGCCTCACTCACAAGCTTCGCAAGTCGGAGTTTCATTTGGTCGATTAGCTGATGATAGGGTGTGTCAAGTGGAGTAACAGGGTTTGCTGCGGCCCCAAGTCTAGTCCCCTGAAATGTGCATTCTTCGTTCCTGTGTGTGACACAGCCATGCACACGACACCATTTGCCACTGTACCCAGGAGGTCGTGGATGATTGGAAAAGAGGCGCTTGTTCGGGCGCGATTGGGATTTTTCGTGACGCGATTGTGATGGCCCAGAAGTGTATGAAGGAGGATTGGCAAAGTTGTACCTGATGTCACTGGTTGTCGTTTGCGCAGAATATTGAACAACTACGGCCAGTTGAAGACAGTTGGTAAATTCACGAATGTTCGCTGGTGATACTCCAGCCATGACGACAACGAATTGGAAAAAGTCGGATTTGGACTTGAGCCCATTGATGAGGAAGTTGAAAGTTGTATTTTCTTCGGTTGTGTTCGGATATTCGGCCGTCAACATGCGTGCAGGTATTTCCATTTGACGAGATAGATATTCACTAAAATCACTGCCGGAGAGGAACTAATTGTAATACAGAAGGCTATACACTGTATGACGGAAGAAATGAATGGAGTTGTGTGGTCGAGTCTGGCTCCTTCTTCGAGAGGAGCGGCAGACCAGTCGTACCTCTTTATTTATACTGATACTCAGACGAAGCTGAGAGCTGTGATAAAGAAGAGATGTATCGCTAAGCTAGCTTGTAGGTCACACAACGACGTAGATGTGACATCCAAGGAGACAGTGGCTTGTAGACTGTCCTTCATCGTTACACTCACCCCTTTCTTGGCTTCGACGTCCTCGGAGAAGCATGTGTAGCCAAAAACGTTTTGAGAGAATCAGAACAATTACGTAAAGCGGTACGCGATAACCAAGCAGTGTCATCTTTGGACTCCTCGAAGAACTGCACAAGATAGTAAACACGTCTGTTAAAGAGTTTACGTGCTAGGATCTCAGCAACTTCCTGCTCCACTGCTCCGTCGTTGTCAATGACGATCTCCAACGGGGCCTTGTTGTTATCGTGAAATAAGCGGAGTTTAGAGAAATGGAAGACGTTGTGAGCGCGACGCATAGTGGGAGGTAATTCGATACGGTAGGTAACCGGCCCAAGACGGTCGCGGATGCGGAAAGGGCCAATGTATCGTGGTTGCCATTTCTCAGGGAGGGAGGAGCGCCGAGTTAGAGATAGGTTGTCAGCACGCTGAAGAACGAAACTGCCCGGCTCAAAGGTTACATCGCGACGAAAACGGTCGGCATAGAACTTCTGATCGGATCGGGCCTTCGCAAGATGTTCTCAGGCAAGGGCTGTCATCGCTTCGCGCTTCTCGAAGTAGTCGGCGGCGGACTGGGAGCGATCGGTACAATGCGTAAGGCCGCGAGTGACTGTAGTGTGCGAGTTGTAGCCAAGTGAAACTTCAAAAGGCGATAGTCGGGTGCTGCTGTGTCTGGCAGAATTGTACTCAAACTCCAAGGTTGGAATGAAAGTGTCCCAGGCGGAAGGTGCGGATTGGATGCATGAACGGAGCATACTTGAGAGGGTGCGGATAAGGTTTTCGGATTGTCCATCGGTCTCGGGGTGATCGGCGGTAGAAATGTTTCCGCGAACTTCCAGCAACTGCGTGAGTTTCTTCCAGAAGCGCGAGGTGACCTTGGGGTCGCAGTCGGACACAAGGGTATGCGGAACACCATGCTTGGCGAATATGTGGGTCTCGAAAAGGTGCGCGGTGTCCTGTGCGGTCGCGGTTTTCTTCGTTGGAATGATGATAGACTGCTTTGAAAGTTTGTCCAAGATGACCCAGATGGCGTCGAAACCATTCTCTGAGACCGGGAGTTCCGTAAGAAAATCGAAAACGAATATCTCCCAGCAGCGGTGGGGGATAGGGAGTGGCTGTAGGAGTCCTTGGGGTGATTTGTTGAGCAACTTGTTTGACTGGCAATCGCAGCATGTTTGGACGTATCGCAGAATATAGCGATACATTTGTGGCCAGTAGACGCTGCGGCTGGCAGAAAAGTAGGTCTTGTCTGCGTTGACGTGACCTGTGCCGTGGAAGTAGCGCGTAAGTTCTTCTCTTAGATCACCATCAAGAATATACAAACGAAGAGAACCCGTGCCTGACCGGTAGATTAAACCATTGCAGACAGTGAAGTTGGTCGTGGCGCGTTGTCGTGACGTGGGTGGTGTATTACCGCGCGTGAAAAGGGCTGACAGGATGTCACAAGCAAGTTCATCGGTGGCGTAGAGGGCTTTCATGCGGTCTGTGAGGCCAGAGATTCGGATGGTAAGCAAGCGGAGGAGTGGAAGGTGGTCTCGTCTGCGGCTGAGCGCGTCGGAGACCACATTGCGCTTACCCGGGAGATGATGGACATCGAACGAATGTTCCTGGATTTCGCCCAGCCAGCGGCACTCTCGGCCGGTGACCTTGGACTTTGACTGAAGATACCGGATGGGATCGTGGTCAGTCTGGAGGAGGAAGCGACGTCCACGCAGGTACGGACCCCAAACGCGCAAAGCGATCATGACGGCCAGTAGCTCTTGATCTCCAGTGTCCCAATTGCTTTCTGCGGGTGAGAGGCGATGTGAGAGGTACGCGATCGGATGGCCGTCTTGGGACAATGTCGCACCAACACCGTGTTTCGAAGCGTCGGTGACAACAACAAAGGGTTTGTCAGGGTCCAGGTGGGCGAGCACGAGCGCGGAGGTGAGCGCAGCTTTGGTGGAATCAAACGCGGACTGTTGCGAATGCGTCCACTCCAATTTGTGAGAGCGGAGAAGGTCCGTAAGCGGTTGAAGAATCATAGCGTAGCTCTTAACGAAACGACGGTAGAAGTTAGCCAATCCCATGAATTGCTGAACTTGTTTCAACGAGGTTGGTGTTGGCCAGTCGCGGACAGAAGGGACAAGACGTTCTTGCGTAGATACTCCTTTGTCTGAGACGGTAGATCCGAGAAAGTCGACTTCTTTCACTCCAAAGGCGCACTTGCTCAGCTTCGCATAAAGTTTGTGCTTTCGTACTGCCGATAATACCTGACGAAGATGTTCTTTGTGCTCCTCGAGACCTGCTGTAGATCAGGATGTCGTCAATGTAGAGTACGAGACATTGTCCATTCAGGTGACGAAGTGCGGATGCGATCAGTACGGAGAAGGCTGCTGGCGCGTTACAGAGCCCAAAGCATAGAACACGCCATTCGAAGGAGCCAAAGCGCGTTCGCATCGCAATTTTGTGGCAATCTTCATCCTTGATTCGAATTTGGTGATAGGCCCCAACAAGGTCTGTCTGAGAGAAAACGGTAGCTCCTGCAACTTGGTCCAGAGCCTTGTCGATTAACGGAAAAGGCGTGGCGTCTGGGACCGTGATTCTATTCAGCGCGCGGTAGTCACATACCACTCCCAGTTGTCCGGACTTCGTTCTTACAAAGAAACTTGAACACCAAACAGAGAAGAAGATGGTCGGATAAGTCCTTTTCGGAGAAGTTTATCTAGTGTGTTGCGGAGAATACTGAGCTCTCCTGGGGAGAGCCGTATGACGTGCCAAGCAGGAGGTGGTTCGCCCGGACGGAGGTTGATCTCAAAGTCATGTTCGCGCTGCGGTGGCAGCTCGTACGGTAGCTCTTCCTTGAAGACGTCGTCGAATTTGTCGACGATCGATGCCAGCTCGGGGTGGCATTCGACGGACGTGGAAGGCCGTAGTCGGAGCGCAAAGAGTTCGCAGCCTCGCTGCTTCACAAGTCGACGCATGCGCTTGTGGGTGATCGTCGGAACCGTAGATTTGCCAACGCGCTACTTCGAGGTAGACTGGTTTCGGGGCAGCACTTTCATTAGAGAACCATCAGCGCGCTTGATGGTTAGGCTGTACGATGACCAATCGTCATGGTGTCGAACCTCACGAAGCCATTGACGACCAACGGTTGTGAGTGGAAGACCGTTGTTCTTGTCCTTCATATCAATGATGTAGACAGTAACGGGAGCTTCCACATCATGCAGAGCGATCGTGGTTTTTGCTTGGAAGTGGATGGGCACCCTTATTGAGTTTTCGAGTTCTGTTAGGGAGAAGTCAGAAGGTTCTAGAGAAATATTGCACAATCGTGCAGTGTTGAACGAAATGAATGCATGTGAGGCCCCAGGATCGAGGTGGAATGCGACTGGATAGCCGTTGAGAGACCCGGAGTACATCATTTCGCCAATGGGGTCGGCGTCAATAGCAGAGAGTGTAGTTGCAGAACGAGCGCCGAGATCTGCCGCACCGGCGTGCGGCGCGACTAGTTTTTTGAACGGTTTTTCTGACCGGAGGCCCCGGCCACGTAGAGTCGGCACGGATGTCCTTCGTCACTCCAGGGACCTTTTTCGCACTTCATGCAACGATCATGGGCGCGGTAGATGCGATTCTCTGAAAGATTTCGAATGTCAGCCGGTCCCGAACAGTCAGAAGAGAGATCCTTGTTGATCAGAGAGGGGTCAGTGGGTTTGCTCGACGACTGTTTGGACGAGCGATCCTTGCTCTTGGATCCCTTTGACTTTGAAGACAAAGACGCCGAGTTGTTTCTTTCATTCCACTTCTCTGATATGTAGACAGTCCGAACGCAGTTGTATACCTCGGCCATGTTCGCTGGTTGACCGTCGGGAAAACGAACCGAGAGCTTCTTCTTGAAAAAGACAGGAAGGCTGAGTTGAAAGAATGTAAATGATTCGCTTACGGGGGTACTACAGATGTCTACAAGCTCTCGAAACTTTGTGATGTGGCTTTCCAAGGGGCCGTCGGCAAAGCGTAAACGAATTAACCGCACGCGTGCGAGTGCGGTTTCGTTCGCTGGGACAACTTCTGAAAGAATTGCGGTCTCTAGTTCGTGGAGAGTAGAGAAGGTCTCGCTATCGCGCAGGGAACGAGCGTACCAATGGTCTGCGGTATCGCGCAGAAGACAAGAAGCGATATGTACTTCCTGAGTGTCAGTGATGGACGGACAGAGACTCGTGACTTTGAGGACGTTCGATATGAAAGATCGGACTTTGATCGAGGTGCATTCGCAGTCGCGTCCATGGAATGTGGAAAAGTTAGAGGACTTCAGACCCTGTAGAAGCGATGACGTAAACCCGGGAGAGGGAGAGGTTTGTGGCGTTGGATTGCTTTGAGGAACTCGTGGTGGGAGAGAAGGCGGCGACGGAAGTCTCGGTGGGGCTTCAAGACGATTCTGGAGGGCATGGAGCTGATTGACTACCCTTGTCATCGTGTTCTGCTGTTCCTGGATCAATGAAAACAACGCCGGGGGTGCGGGGTTGGTGGAGGTATTTTCGGCTGCAGTGTTGAGGGCGGCAGTGTTTCCAGTAGGCATGTTTGCAACTGACCCGGGTTGAGAGTGGCTGATGTGAATGGGAGGTACAGCTACTGCTTGCTGTGCTGAGTGCGAAGAGCCTGCGAGTGATGCTGTTTCCGGAACCAAAACTGAGGGCTGGGTGGCAGAAACTGCTTGAGAACCAGAATGACGGGAAGAGCTTGACTGAGGAGGCGGCATCGGGGTGGCGACGCGGCGGCCTAACTTGGACTGGCAAGCTAGAGGCATGACGCAATCGGTGGCTTAGATGTGTAAGCTCGGGCAGTCTCGTTCAAGTAAACACGAACAGGCGAGTGTTCGGCTCTGACTCAGGAACCCCTGGTGCACGGTAGTCTCCTTGCAGAGAGTTGGCTCCTTGAGTAGAAATAGTCATCCACCCCTTGAAGCCAACAGCATGACCAGCCGCCAAGTATGCGTGTATTAGCAGTATTTTTGTACTGCTTTTGTCGCTGTTTAATAGGTGTGTCTCACCCCGATTACTGGTGTTGCCCGTTTGCCCTCGCTCCCTTTCTCTTACCTGGTCTCGCATCCTGCGGTCCACGGTACCACTCCTGTGAGTGCCACTCCCCTTGGGTGACTTCACCGATCCACCCCACGGTGCCTCTCTTCAATCCCCACTACAGAGCTCCTTGTCACCTTCGCTTCGCTCGTCGAGACATTATTTTCCGGTCTAACACCCAATTAACGCATCCGCCTCGCGAAAGGCTCTGTTTGCTCAGCTACCCTACCAGGGAGGAAGATAACGAACGTGTTCGCGTGTTTTTATTGTCTCGGTTTGCACTATAGTTTGTGAGAAATACTACAACACATTTGGAATAATGGAAAGACACAACAGATGCCTTCAAGACGACCTAAAACTGTAGAATAAAATCGAGGTCAAAGATTGGTCGTTCTGTGCGATTTCATATTTATTATCCGTATATCGTTGATGCGTGGATGCCATTTAAAGCTGGTAATGATATTCGGAAGTTATTTTCTCCGTATAACTTCCATTCGAAGCTGACTGGCGACCCTACGAGAAATACATGGGACCGGACCGCTTTAATGAGTGAAGACAAAGAACAAATGGAAGTAGAAGATGATATACCGAGGCCTGCAAGAACCGGTGTCCATCCAATGCCGACTACCTGCAAGAAAAAAACAAGGGACGGAATGATTACAAAGTCTTCGTATCAAGGACGACGCAAAATGAGCAAAGGGAATACCAAATCTAAGTTTTTCTGTTCTGAATGCTACATCTCTTTGAAATTTGAAGTGTATTTGTGTCCCACGGGTACCAGAAGGGACTGCTTTAAGAACCATTTTGAGTTACGTCACGGTGGTAAAAAGTAATAGAAGCAAATTTATCGTCAACATTTCCGTCAACATCTCAGTAAAAAAATGTTGATTGCAAAACAAAACCTGCAGAGTTATATTGCCAACAAGAGTTTTCAAGCCATCTGCCGTTTACTGATTTGATCCGCGGTATAGAACATGCCAAACAATGTTCAAAATTTGACAAAAGTGCTTCCTTAACAGATTTCATCTTGTTCTGGTTGGTCTTCAAGTGGGTGTATAAACCTTCCTGAGTGTAAAAATATAACTAGTATTAGTCGAGCTCGGTAAGAAGCATTTGAGTTTAAATAAACTCAGCCAGGTTTAAACTCAGGTTGGGTTTGCTCATGTAGAATATCTTATCCACTGAGCTCTGAATACTGGCCGTTTTGCCCCACAGAGTACTATTTAACCAACTGTTCAAAGACGTTTCAAATTTCAAAATTTTTTGCTTTATTTTACTCTTTCAACGGGCTGACCTCACATGAGGTCAATCTGAACTCGTATGAGGTCAACGTGTTGATCCAATAGACACTGGACTGATCGTCTAAGAATTCGATAACACCTATTGTGATCGTCTAGGAACTGATCGTCTAGGAACTGATGGTCTAGGAACTAATTGTCTGGGACAGGTCCTGGTCAATCTACACACTGTTATGTATGTGGAACATAAGTTCCAAAACCTCTCTTTCTTTGTATCATTTGCGTCTAGAACATTTGTCACGTTTATCACGCTCCCACACTCTGCGTGCAAATTTTCTGCGCACAAGCCAAAAGAACTTTGGTAGCTGGAAAGGCTTTGGCTCACGCCCCGCAAAGGATTGAGCCATAACACTCAGCTCGCATAACGCGCTTCTTAGCGCTTCAGAGCCCAAAGTTCAAAAAAGCGCGCCTTGCGCTGTGAAAGCCACGCGAGCTTGCGCAGACGGAATTTCTTGTTTTCGCTCTCCGGCTATTTTTTCGCACTGTCTCCATCGCTTTGGTCTGATTCTTTGTACATTTCGTTGGAGCTCACTTCGTTCTGTCTCTTACATTGCTGAAGCTCATTTTTAACTCCTCTACACTCCGTCACCAAGTGGAAACTGTCTTGGCAGTAGTGCAACGTCGTGCTTTGTGATATAATGGCTCCAAAAGTATGCATTGAAATGCAGATTAAGAAAAATCAATTCTAATTCTCTCTTTCTCTGTGTGGACCATATTGATTATCTAAAAGATCAACTACATTCAATGCTCTTTCAATTGCCTGCACTGGTGTTGTGATACAACCAGTATTGACCAGAGTTGCAGAGAAGTTCGTGGCTAGAAGATTTTGAGTGAAGCGGGTTTTTTTCGTCGCGGTTTGCTGGTCGGCGCTCCTCTATGACCGACTTCTTCCGTTTCCAGGAAGTTTCTAGCCCTGGGTCCGGGGTTTTTACTACAGCTTCTACGCCTGTAGCAGTGCAAGGAAGATCGGGAACGCGCGATGGAGCTGGGAGAGTGGGCTGAGAACGATTGGGGTACTTTCCGTCATTCAGTGTTCTAAGTCCATCTCTTAAGTAGTGCTTCAAACCTGCCCGGGCAATTTGTCCGAATGCCTCGGCAACTTTGTGCCTCTGGTCATACAATGCCCTACAATCTGAGTAAGTTACGTACGGGAACATCGCATCATTTTCTTGAAATTGCAGGGCGTTAAACCCCTCTGCAACATCTACGTTCCCAGATTGAAGTGGTTCTTGGGCACCTGATCGTGTGGATGGTGGTACTTCTTGTGCAAACCAGATCTCCGTCTCGTGTCTGACATTCTCGGGAGATGATCTTATTTCAAAACAGAGATGAAGTATGTCTCTCAGACTCCAATTGCAGGTGTTTTGAGTCCAAAAGAAGTGCCATATATGCTTGATGCGGAACCGCTTCGTTACAACTTCTCTAATATGGGGCCAACGATCGCTTATGTCTTTGAAAATTGTGAACCGGCGTGTAAGATGTGAAAAGGGTATCCCTCACGCCGTTGTGTACTGGCAGCTGCAGTTCCCCATAAAGCCCCTACGGTATCATTTGGGGAGTCGGCAAGGCACGCGTTTTACGTTTCTGGGTTCTGGCGGTCTCGGTTGGAGGTTATTCGAATTGTGAACACTGATAACAGCTCAGGGGATGATACATCGAAACCTGCGGTATCGAGGTCGAAGTTGAAAGGCGCGTCTCGCGTATGGAGCACCACCACGTTGGTGGCTAGGAAGTACGGAGAGAAACGAACGCTGCAGTCTATGTACTTCTTGACAAAGTACGGTGTGAAGGTCTGGATCATGCCGGTGAAAATCTCCATTGTGAGAGGGAGCCTTGAGGTAGAGAGCTTGTTGCGAAGTCCCTTGTCGCCCAGTGTGGCTCTCTGAGTGCGCTCCAAGTGCAACCGGTCGGGTACACTCTTCACGAAGATAGGAACTTTTGAAAATGGTACCACCTTCCATAAAATGTACTGCTGGTACTGTTTGTTTGATGATTAAGAGAACCAACCGCCCTGAAAAAAGAAAATTCTAGGGAGTGTGATATCTTTGAAGCAGTGCACCACCATGTCTGGATTTACGCGGTAGAGGATATTATACCTCCTTGGAAATGGTACATTAAAGTCTGTGAAGAAACGTTGTTCTAAATGCGACCAGAGTGTGTTGAAGAATTCGATATTACCGCTTTTCCTCAGCTCATACAGGGCGTCTCCCATCGCTTTTGCCCTTCCAGAACGGTACATGGACTTGCACCAACGTTCGGTGTTGGGATATGGGGTTTTGTTTAGATTCCAGTAATCTAAAGTTATGGAAGAGAACGGGAACACTTTTTGTAGCGCTCCAATGGGCGCAGCACACTGAACTGCAGCAAACATGCTGGGAGATACTCGAACACAGTCTTTGAATCGTCGCAGTAACCACAGGAAACTCTCTTCGTTTCATTCTCAATGTAGCCCGTGAAGCAGGTAGTGAGATTTTCATTGTTGTCCCGTCCATTGACAGTAATAATAGAGAGATTGAAATAGTAGGCTACGGATATGCAGTCGACAGAGACACCGGGAAGTATGTCAAACGTTACGTAATCCGTTCTCAAATTGGTGTAGACACCAGGCAACAAATTGAAGCCCATCATTACTACCACAAATACAATAAACCCTGTTCAACTCATTCTCTGACTGCAGTTGAACCAGATTCTGATAGAGCCTGAAGCATTCTTTCTCCTTCAGATTCCGTTAATTGGATATATACTTCAGAGGTCTTCTAAATGCAGTTTTATCGATCTTCACCCCAACAATCTGCTCCACCAGACTTAGAACCATACCGTCCCATAGAGCAAGAGTTTGTTGTAAATTTTGTACATTTCTAACCATTTCAAGCGTCATCTTGTTCTGAAGGGAGGTTCTGTCACACTTTTGATTCTGAAGTGCCTTGGAGAAGTTGGGGGAAAAGGCATACCGTTAAGGTTTTGTGTCGGCAACCCCTACTCTTTGGACGTTGAAGACGTACGAACATTTATACTGCTCATGCGTATGGAGGGAGCATGTCAGATACCTGCGTTGTAACACCTTCCGCCCTCCATAGTCTACGTATTTGGAGTCTCTAATAGACAACTCAAACCCATAGCCATCAGCAATGTATAACAGGTGCTGTAGCAAGTCTTGCGATTGAGACATTTGCATTTGCTAAAGATACGCAAGAAACATTCTTATCACGTATTACTCCTGTGTGTAGTGTCATACATACGTTGGGATATCCGATACCTCCGCGGTACTCTCCGTAGTACTCCGCCTCTCCCTGCGCGTCGTCTACCTGCCTGTGCTTTCCCTGCTTGTGCTCTCCATGTCCGTCCTCTCCCTGCATGTGCTCTCCCTTCCCGTCGTCTCCTTGCCCGTCGTCCCCCTGCCTACTGTACGGTGCCTCTTTACCTTCAACAGAAACTTGCTCTGGTATGGAATGGAAGACAGATAGTGAGGAAGGCTTTGTAACGTGGTAACGTGTTAGACTAACACTGTTAGTACATTGTATGTTGCCAAACTTTCAATAAAGAATAATTTACTGGGACCTTAATAAACTGTGAGCTCTTGGCTTTCCGTTACTCCTTCGTAACGCTAAGAACCGAACTACCTACAGATACAGTAGCGTCATGTTTCGAATTTGATTCACTTTTCCTTCTATGTTCTGCTCTTGCTGCCTTTTCAGCGTCTACATCTATAATTTCAACGTCACTACATACCGGCAATTTTTTATTATGCATATACTAGCCGTCCTGACGATGTAAGTCATCTCCAGAGAGCCAGTCCCTTACGCTCCCTTAATAAAGACAGAGATCACGTCCTTCATGTAATCGTCGTCGTGGCCACCAACGACTTCCTCAGCGTAATTCTAATACGCTGGTGGTATGAAATGAATGAAAGGTACGCGGAAGTCTGAGAAACAGTTCTTCTCTATTGCTTTTCGCACATCCTTCTGTGGAGCAATGGAAATCTGGTCTCGGTACAATCACCCTTCAGGGTCCCTAAAGAAGTTCTTTACTACCAGTTTCTGGCTTGTTTCGCTAATTACCCCAGTATCAGTTTGTATTTTTTGTCGTTCGCCGAGGTACCGGATCGTTGTTTAGTTCATCGTTTTCCTGGTGCAGGCCTCGCTTCCGCCTCTGTACAGAGTTATATTTGGACACTCGTGTGTGTGTGTCTCGTTCCGCTTTCGGCCCTGTTCCCGCCGTTGGCACGGGCCGTAGCTTCGCTCGTGTGGTTCTCCGTAGGAGCACTACACCGTCTCACGGCACCGTTAGCTCCACTTCTAGACTCGTTCTCTCGTGGTCCGTTGTCGGTTATTCCTCTCTAGGCTCACGCTCTTCTTTAACTCTGCAGGTTATTCCAACACCGTCTCCGGTTTCCACCCGGCTGCCACGCGGCACGCGCACGGGCAGAGGGCTCTACTTCTGAGTTCGCCCTTTTGTGGGAGCAGGAATCTGACATCCTGGTAAATGTATAACCTCTTTGGGGTTTGCTCTACACCTTCTTCCAATTCGCTTTCTTTCCTTGCCCGTCTGCGCCCAACCTTCGATGGTTGTGTATGATAGAAAACCTCACCATCCAACCCGTTCTATCTATTCGAGCTTTAGCCATGAACGTCGATCTGCACCTGCAGCCGGGAAGTCTTTGTTTGTAGTTTATAAATCTCAGCCTTGCTTTCAGCCGGTACACTTTAGAACGTGATACCTGCTTAGAAAACTGCACGCCATACTCATTTTTCTCTTTCTCACATAGCCCAGCAACATACCCTGGCAAATGAAATACGTTAACCTCGGCGGAGGGCTTCTTACGCTTCTCACCAATCTTTTCAGTTCCCTTTCTTGCTTCTGGTTCTGAACGAGCACCATCGCGTAGAACCTCTGTTCCAGGCCCACGAATATCAATGCTCTCAGTCTCCTCCTACTTTTTTGTAATGATCTTCATAACCTACCCGTTCTCTTGACATTGCTTTCATCGCCCTTAACTTTAGTTTTTCAGGCTCACACCATGGGTAATTTCAAAACACCAACAGAAGCGGTACGACTAAAATTCATTGTGTGTTACGCCGCATACACCTTGTCCCTGTTCTCATCTCTAGGTAATCTACCAAACGCTCTTTGCTGATGGCGAGAACATCAGATAGGCCCATTACAGTCTCAACAAAAGCTTGTGCATATGCTTAACGATAGTGCTCGGTACAGTTTGAAGTATATTCTTCTTAAATGGTTGCGTGCAATAAACCACCGGTAGGACCGAGGAACGTGCACATATTAAAAACTATGTATACTTTACAGCTAAAACTGTTTTTGTGCGTTTTATACTCTAACAATTCTATTATTAAATTATTTCAAAATTAACCTCACTGAATTTGCAATTTTATAGCCCCTTAAACGAGTTTTAAATTGAAATGTACTTCATTACCTGAATTGTTGTATTGAAGATCGTGATACGCAATTTTGTCGGAATAAGCGTAATTTTTGAAGGATACGTTAAGTTTTGACTGGTTAAAATTGCTAGTGTAATTAAGGAATTGATTTGAACTCCAGTGTGGAATGAAAAATATTTTTTGCATCCTGGCAAAATTTGAGTTTGGGTTTTTGTCGGATTTTTAATTTTTTAGCTTACAAGCTTTATAGCTACAAAATGCGCGAGCTACAAAATGAACGTGCTTTTTTGAACTTAGAATTTAAAAGCGCCAAGCAGCAAGTTATGTGAGCTAAATATTATAACTGACGCACGTGCGGGGCGTTTGCAAATACCCTTTCGAGCTATGGAGGTTTTTATGACTTGTGCGCGGAGGATTGGCAGAGAAGGAACGTGATAAACGTGACAGAGGTTTTAGACGCAAATGCTACAAAGAAAGAGAGGTTCTGGAACCTCTGTTCCACATAAAACAGTGCGTAGATTTGCCTCGACCCGTCTAGGACCATCTGTTCTCCACAGAAAGTGTAAAAAAGCAAACTGAAGTAGCACTGGTATACAGCTGTAGGGTGTGCAACGTGTTTTGGTGAGAAACCAGGGCCACCGCCAAGGTTTAACCTTGGCGAGCGGCATAACCTTAGGCTTCTTGCACGGAGGTTTTCGTTTGACAGCATGCATTTGTGCGCAGTGCCCAATGAAAATGCTTAAATCCTCCGTTGGCATATACGTGTTTCAGGTACCGGAATCTGTGCTCCACTCCTAGACGGGCGTCCAGCGTCCAGCGTCGGCAATCTCCGCGCAAAAATACTCTCGAGAGTGTGACTATGAGTCGATAGTCACACGCATAGTCATTCCACCCGCGCAGAGGATTGCCTCGTGGTGCCATCATTGGACATGGGAGAGGATGCTCTCGCTGTTGAGCAGGAATGTTGATGCTCACAAACCGCCAGATGTGCGAACGATTTGTCGTCATCGGAGAAGGGCACTACTGTAGAACAGGCAGACCGTGAAGTAGCCGAAAGGCAGCATGCATACAATCCAGAAGGCGCCTGGCGATGATCCTTCTAAAACTAAGAAGGGCAAGGTCAATAATCGCATTAGTTTTATGGTTAATCGTCTGCGCTTGGACCGCGTGAGAAGGCAGAGCTCATCGCGTGGCTAATGATCACTCTTTCGAAACACTGCGACCGCAATACCTTGGCACCAT
Organism: Gracilaria gracilis; assembly: GCA_030374805.1. Taxonomy (NCBI): domain Eukaryota; phylum Rhodophyta; class Florideophyceae; order Gracilariales; family Gracilariaceae; genus Gracilaria; species Gracilaria gracilis. The sequence continues at coordinate 656,879 of JARGSG010000191.1, forward strand.
CACCGCACGATGATGGCACGATTGTGAGCTACAGTATTAAACTAATAATGTGGTTGACATATTGTTTCGAATTGTGGGTGTGCTCGGTCCCGTGAGGAGCTTCCAAAGGCGCAATAGTTGTGAGGAGCTGTCACATCCTCGCTTTGACATGTTAAACCGCATACATGTGCCGCCTTTTTCTGCTCTGGGTCTTGTTAGACATTGAATATAATGTTATTCCTAATCGCAGGTATCTAGTGACAAAAGGTGTATCATACACATATCCGATACTTTTGAGGCGATCTCGTTATTACAAAAGTTGTGTGGGCTTGCAGTGTGCCACAACGGTAAAGTACGCAAGTTGCATGTGGTGAAGAGAGTTTTGACAGGTGATCGGCTTGACCAATGAGCGCAGTTGACGCTGATTGCAGATGCGGCTGATGTGGCGCACCTAAAGCGGAATAGTTGTACTGATGTGACGATGATAGCGAGTTTGGCATGTGCCGCGGCGGCGGAGCACACAAGTTGCTTGTGGTAACGAGAGTGCTCTGTTTTTTCCGGCTTGACGAATGACCAGAGTTGGAGCTGTTGCAGATGCACACGCAGTGGCGCATCGGCAGCGCGATACCAGATATTTATGGGGTAATGATCATACAGTGTGATTGAGGGTTATTCGTTGTTGTGGCGGCTTTTTAGTGTTGTTGCAGATACCTTCGTACGTCTAGCGTACACGATGTGCGTAAAGCTGGTGGGAGGTTTGAGTTGGGGCATCAAGGTTTGTCGCGGCTTTGGGGAGCACACACACACACACACACACACACAGTGTTGATTACGTTGTTTGTATTTGATTGCGAAGCGCATCGACGCTTTGTACGCTTTGTTGCTGTTGTTGTTGTTGTTGTTGTTATTGTTGTTATTGTTGTTGTTGTTGTTACGCATGAGTTTGGAAGCTATGGAAGGTGTTACGAGTGTAGGTGGCAGAGAGGTTGTTTGCAATGACGTGGACCGGCAGGCAAAGAGAATTGTGCAGCAGATTTTCGGCAGCGACGTGATGGACGGCATCGAAGAGAGCAAGCGTGCGCAAAAGTGCATCTTCTCACGGTTGGAAGCGTTTGCGCACGAGGAGGACGACAAACTGGATCCATGTGAAGTGATCAACAGCACGCTGAGCGAACTGGTATCGTGCCTTCAGACGAGCGACGACAGCGCAAGCGCGTGGAAGTTTTGCGAGGTGCAAAGGCGGGTGTGCGCGTGGATCGACGGCAACGAAGAGCTGAGGCGACGCGCGCGGAGCATTCGCGACGTGGCGACGCGCGCAGAGTTCCGAATGGAGCTGTTCTACGCGCAGCGGCTACTGACGCGGGCGAGCAGCGTGGCGGAGGACGACAGCCACGTGCAGCGCATCCGGGCGGCGGCGGGGGAGTTTCCGTATGTGGACAACTACGTGAGCATGGTAAAGAAGGAGCTGGAGGTGCTGCGCGACGCGGTGCGACGCCACTCTCGTGGCGGCGCGCAAGGCGCGCTGCGCGTGGCGTTCTGCGGCAGCGGCCCGCTGGCGCTGAGCGGCATGCTGCTGAGCGCGCTCGGCGACGCGCACGTGACGCTGATCGACCGCGACGAGCAGGCGGTGGCGCTGTGCCGGCGGCTGCTGCGCAAGTGGGAGTCGGAGCGCGTGCTGCCGCGCCATCGGCTGCGCACGCTGTGTGCCGACGCCAAGCAGCTCAGCTTCCGCCGCGGCGGCGGCGGCGGCGGCGGCGGCGGCGGCGGCGAGGAGGAGGAGGACGGCGGGCGCACGGTGGTGCGGTGCGACGTGGTGTTTGTGGCGGCGTTGCTGTCGCACGACGCGCGACGCGCGCTGTTCCGCGACGCGGCGCGAGCAGCGGCCAAAGCGGCGGCGCCGCTGCTGGTGCTGCGCTCGGCGCACGGACTGACGGCGCGCGTGGCGTACGCGCGCGCGCACGTGGCGCAGCCGCACGGCGCCGCGCGCGTGGCGCTGGTGGTGCCGCGCGCGCACGTGGCGCGCGACGGGCGTGTGCTGGACGAGCGGCGCGACGCCTCCGCCACGCACCTGTTCGACGCGCTCATCCTCAACTCGCTGGAGGTGTTTGCGTGGCCGCGTGGACGCGCGCACACGTAGCACCCTCAGACTGAGCGCGTTGCATACGTGTGTGCGCTGCAAACGTGTGTGCGCTGCAAACGTGGATGCGCTGCAAACGTGGCCACGCGTTGGTGTAGATAGAGAGCAGCATTCCATGATCCATGTGTGACGAGAGATAGAAATGATAAACGATTTGGCGCGGCGATGAGCGTCTTGAGAGAGGCGACGGGAGCCGCGGGCGAAATCGCGGCGCGATGAGATGAGCAGCGGCGGCGGCGGCAGCGGCGGCGGCAGCGGCGGCGGCGCGAGAGGCGGGGCGGCGGCGAGAGGCGCGGCGGTGGCGAGAGGCGCGGCGGCGGCGCGCAGGGCGCGCGTGGACGTGGTGTTCAACGCGGTGGCGGGCAGCGGCGACGGCGCGCGCGACCTGCGCGTGGTGCGGCGCGAGCTGGCGCGCTCGTTCGCGCGCGTGCTCATCTGGCACACCACCGCGTCGGCGGACGGGCGGCAGCAGGCGGCCGACGCCATCGCCGACGGCGCAGTTGTGCTGGTGGCGTGCGGCGGCGACGGCACCGTCAGCGCGGTGGCCACAGCCATTCACGCCGCCACGCAGCGGCAGCAGCAGCAGCAGCAGCAGCAGCAGGGGGCGCACGCGCCGCGCCTCGTGCTGGGCGTCATTGCGCGCGGCACAGCCAACGCGCTGTGCCACGCGCTGCACATCCCCACCGCGCTGCGCGCCGGCGCGCGGCTGGTGGCGCGTGGCGGCGCGCCGCGTCGCGTGGACCTGCCGCTGGTGCGCGTAGGCGCGCAGTCGCGCCGCATGCTGCTGCTGGCGGGCATTGGGCTGGAGGCCGCCGCCGTGTCGCGCACCGCGCGCCGCATGAAGCGGCTGCTGGGCCCGCTGGCGTACGCCATCTGCGGCGTGGCGTCCATCTGGCGACAGCCGCGCTTCACGGCCGCCGTGCAGCTCACGGCCGTGTCGGACAGCGTGCCGTTCGCGGGCGGTCGGCTGCGCGCCGACGCCGTGTCGCTGTCCGCGCTGCGTCTGGTGGGCGTCACCGTCGTCAACGCCGCGCCGCCCACCTCCGTGCTGGCGCACGGCATCGGCCGCATCTGCCCGGACGACGCGCTGCTGGAGCTGGTTTGCGTGCGAGCGGCGCCGCCGCGCGCCACGCTGCGCACGCTGTTGGCCATGCTGCGCGCCGCGCTGCTGCGCGAGCGCGCGCCGCTGCGCTGCGTGTTTGGGCTGCGCGCCGCCGCCGTGCGCGTGGAGTGCTCGCCGCCGCAGCGCGTCGTTGTGGACGGCGAGTTTTTGGGATTCACCCCCATCGTCGTCGAGCTCAAACAGCCTACCGACTGCATCCACGTCCTCGCGCCCAAGGCCGGTACCGTCAACCGCCGCGCGCGCCGCCTCAGCCGCGCGCTCGTGCGCCTGTGGCGCAACGCGCGCGGCGTCGCGCTGCTTGCGCTTGCCGTCGCCATACTGCGCCGATCGCCGCCTCACCCCCGCCACCAACACAAGCCGTAGCACACATCTCCTACTCACATACATTCCTTTACCCTCGTTTTCCTAAGAGCTAACAGAGATATACCACGCAGGCGTAAGGCTACGAAATTTGTAAACGTTGGATCGTATCTACCAACGGTAGCAAATCTCAGATTTTGCTCTTTTCCATTCACACTTCCAACTTGGAAACACTCTTCTCCTCGTCCACGGCCGCCGTCTGCGTACCTAACTTGTTGCTAGCTAGATATCCATCGTTTGCTGCCGTCTCCTTCATCCCCGTCTACGCTGTCAAACAATCCAAATGGCCATCATAATCGCATTAATCACTGCGTTCTCGCCGTTTGCGCTCGCTCTGCTCCTTGCTCACTCGCTCCGCAAAACAATCAACCCTTCAATTCTCCCAAAGTCCTTCGTTCGTCGCCAGTTGCTATACGCTTTTCTCCTCCTACCACTCATCGACTTGTTTGCTCGTGTATGGCTTCTACAACCATTTGTGCCGATTTTCGCTCTACTCTCAGTTGCCGTTACCGGCGTTTCGGCTTCGTTCCTCTGGCTGTTGCGAAAACTCGTTCTCATGGCTAACCAAACCACCTCCCTCACTGCTTCCCTGTCTCAAGTGGCAGACTATACTGCCAATGAAATGCTTTCGCCGCAGCTCAAGCAAAACTGGAATAATCTCACTCATTCGATTGAAGCACTCTTCGTAAACCTCAACTACACCCAGCTTTCTGAAGACTTCACAGCGTACTGGACAGAATATCAAAAAGTGCATGGGACCAAAACTGCTGAAGACGGCTTCGTGCTCTTCACGGGCATGTTGAACAACGTTACCAAAAATCCGCTTGTGAGGGAAGCGAGCACCAACCTGTCAAGTATAGTCAACGACTCGGTTCATTCTGTACAATTCTCCGATTTCGTCTCAAACGGCGATTCTGTTCAACAGGATGCCTTGGTTTTTGATCAGATTAAGGAAAACCTAGTGTTAATCATCAACCGTTTAACATTTGACGATATGGTCTCTGTGGATTCGTTCGGCGAAATGACGTCTGAGCTCACTTCATACTGGAAGATTATACAAGAGGGGACCAAAAGTTTGCGAACGAGCCTCGAACTCAGAACGCCAGACCTTGTGTCCAAATCCAACCTTACGGAGGACGCAAGGGAGACGTTTGATGAGATCTTGCATGTTATTTCTGGCGAGCATTCAGCAGCTGATGCGTTTCGCTCGTTGTTTCTGACACCTTCGTCGGCAGGCAAGGGGACGTTTCCGATGTATCAAATGGACGACGCGTACGGATTTCTTCCAATCAGCCCTCGATGGATTGTAGCCATTACTGTTCTTGCACTCATGAGCATGCCAGTCATGTATATTGGCCGCGCCCTGCTACAAACATGGCTTCAATGGAACCTCTCCAAGACGTATCGCGACCATGGCAGTGAAACGGAGCGAACAATCGATGGATATATTTTGACAGGTGGTATAACCGGAATCGGATTTGGGGCAGCCCAAGCGAGTGTCCACGCGCTTCTTTGGGAATTGGTGCCGTTCTCTACACAAGCAAAACTCGTATTGCTTATTCATGCGGCAATGTTGATGGTAGTAAATTGTGTAATTCAGATGGGAATCAGTGGCGCTGAAGGAAGACGAGACTTGATCCATCAGTGGAATGGAAGGGCAACATGGTGGATCCTGGCGACGATCGTGCACTTGGCGGCTGGAGCTTGGTGGACCGCCCAGTATGTTGGCACTCTGGTATGTGCAGCCCTGGGCTTAGACATCGTTTTAGGAGTTCTGCCAGTTGGGGACGCGATGGTGCTTGCACTTTTCGCCTGGTGGGCGAAGAGCATTTGCCGACGAGCGCGTATCGACGAATTGAACCACTTGAAACGCGAATAAGGTCTCTCCTTGGTAGATACCGGGCGGCCTCTTCAAGGCGAGAGCGCCACAAACACGTCATCGCAGTACAGGTGTGAACATTGGGCACATCCGGCCCCCGGAGAATCTACGCACTGTCCAGATAGTAGAAAAACCACGTAGAACCTCCGTATTTATGTAACAAATTACAGAGGATCCTCTCTTCACCAGATCCTCTCTCCATTAAAGCGGCGCCAAGTCAGGAGACCCTCCCTAGCTCCAACAACCATTCCCTGAAATCTGTACCCCCCTCACTGTAGCGTCCTGCTTGATTTTTGCCACCCCTCTGAACAGGGTCAAATTCGTGGGTTCTGTGTCACTCCTGAACCCACTTACGTGACATCGTCAGTAGTCACCCATTCATGTAAGACTCCATGAGCCCTTGCTCCCGGCGCATCCGAAGCACATGCTTCAAAAGCGCCAAGGTCATTCGCAGCAAGGTCATTCGCAACAAAGGCACAGCCCTGTGCTCACGCCCAGAGCTGCTCATGCTCGGCACAGCCGGGCATGAGCGGCTCTAAGCGTGTTCTGACCACCGGCACAGCACTGGCTCATATACGGAAGCTGCTCACGCTCGGCATAGCCAAACATGAGTAGCTTGAAATGTATTCAAAGCGCAGGCAAAGCCCTGAGCCCACAGCCTGTGGCTGCTCATGCTCGGCTGTGCCGAGCATGGGCACCTCCAAGCGTGTTCCAAACCCCTCCCTCGCTCTGTCTCAGAACCAACGCTGATCATGCTCGACTATGCCGAGCATGCAAGAGCAACGCTACTGCGTATTACAACTGCGGGCACAGCCCCGAGCTCGCAAATTGGCGCTACTCATGCTCGGCACAGCCGAGCATGAGCAGCTCCAAGCGTGATCAAACCAAGGGCCCAGCCCTGGGTCACATCCCGAAGCTGCTCATTCTCGGCAAAGCTGAACATGAGCAGCTTCAAACGTGTTCAAAGCGCGTGCACAGCCCTTACCTTATAGCCTGGGACTGCTCATGCTTGGCTGTGCCGAGCATGAGCAGCTCCAAGCGTGTTATGACCACTGGCACCGCCCTGTCTGAAATTTACAAGCTTCTCATGCTTGGCACAGCCAAGTAAGAGCAACGTTGCCGCGTAATCTAAGCGCGGCCACAGGGCTGAGCTCAGAACTTGGGGTTGGTCATGCTCGGCACAGCCGAGCATGAGCAGATTGCAGCATGTTATAAAGACGGGCACAGCCCTGTGCTCAGAATGTAGGTCTGCTCATGTTCGGTTGTGCCGAGCTTGAGCAGCATCAAATGTTTGATAAGTGCAGCACAGCAGCCCTGTGATCAGAGGCAGTAGTTGCGTATCCTACGATAAGCTGCTCAATTTCTGATGCTTTGAAACTACTGATTTCTTGAAGTTCAAAGCTTGATGATTAAGACTGTTTTGATGTTCAATGTACAACTACAAGAGCTTCCTATGTGAAAGTGTAGAATACCTTTAACAAAGCAATGTTTGCTTATAAAGGTAAGTTGTTGTCCGTAACCTATCTTCAAAATTGTTTAACAATCACTAGAATAAGTAGATTCCAGCATGGTATCAACTAGAAAGCATTAGTTTGGCAATCTATCGCATCTTGTGCTTGACAAAAGCCAGTATCTTAGAGGATTGATAGACGTACATCTCGTGTGAACTACCTAAGAGGTATGATTTTGACTACTTAAGTAGGTTAACTACCAAACTGTTTGACAAGAGAGCCAATCGGCACTGAGCAGGGTACAGGTGAGGGTACAGTTCTAGCCGTTCGGAGTTTTAAGAAATCCCGATTCTAGCTTCTGTACCTTTGTCTGTACCCACGTAAGAGCGATTAATTGCCTCGATTGCTGGGTAATTGCAGGAGAATATGGGAACAAACTATAGTTTGTTCCCATATTCTCCCCATAGGTTTGAAATTGAATTGAAAAAAGCTCTGCGAAGTTTACATATACAGTGAAAGGTTTCAGTGCCGCCTACAGTAGTTTTGTAAGAGATACCTCTGCTTGTCACGCGCGTTTTTGCAGAAAGGGTACAGAAGGCAGACCCAATATACCATTGGTTCCTCCCCAGCCACAACCGTGACACGCTACGCTCCGCAAGCGTTACCAGCCGTAGACACTTTGCGCGCACTTTTCAAAATCCAAATCAACCAAGCATGACCGGTTCCCACATCTCTGTGTTACCAGACGTCTGCTTCAAAAAGTGCCCGTGCTCGCCGCCCAACCACAATCACCTTGGCACCGTTCTGTTCTTCAATTTCCAGTCTTTGCTCGGCACAGTGGATCGCGTCGCCCCCGCACTCCGGTTTCCGCTTCAGCTTTTCCCGATTTGCCGCTTTCACATCAACAATTTGCCATTTCTTTTTTAACTACTGCTCTACAACTGTGGCGTTTTCGTTTCTCCTTTTCTCTCTCCGTTGATGCTAATAAACTTTTAACTTACCTTCTTTGTGTCGTCCACTTCATTTATAGTTTAATACTGCGTAGTTTGTTTTTCTGCCTTTTTCGTCGTATTGCTGCTCTAGAACGCAGGCGTTTGTAATTCTGACACTAAAATGGCGTTTTTGTAATTCAAAAACCTCACTATTTTTCCTCAGCCTCTCCCGTCGCGGCGCTGCTTCTAAAAAATCTTCTAAGTTCTCTTTAGCATTAAAGTCCACCATCGTTCGTTTTCTAGCATCTTGAGTCACGCCGTTATCGCTCCGGAACCCTTCGGTTGGCTCTATGATTCTTCTATTCTATTCTCAGCATTTTTGCGGACGATGCTGCTGCTTTTTATTGCTTTGATTTTATCTGTGAGTCACTAGCGTTTTAGTACAATGAGTTATGTGATACAGAATCTTTTGTTTTGCTCATTTTGCTTGTTGTTGCTGCTGTGTTTTTTTAATGTGCTATGAGCTTGTTTAAAGTGATTCAAATGAACGACAGGTGTTTAGAGTTTACTTTGAACAATGCAACTAACTATTACGACGTTATACTTCCACTTTGTGTTGTATTGGTGATCTGGATGGTCAAAAACCGCAAGAGCTGTACTGGTTGCGTCTCAGGGTGTCACTACAGGATTGGAAGAATTTCGTTGAGCTCCACGGTTGGGTTGAGGAGCATTTGTGTCAAATAACCTCTGTCTGTTCTCTTTCTCTCTTTCAAGGAATGACTTCTTTCGCTTGTGGGCTCGCGCACCCAACCTGGCGTTGTGGTTTTTCACTACGACTTTGGATGCCTGAACGGGGTTTTAGGGAAGATCCGGGACGGTAGCAAGCGCAGGAAGAGGATCCTGGGGGTTATGTAGGTACCGGCCAGCGTTGAGCTCCCTCAGACCGTTACGAAGGTATGACGTGAGGCTTTGAACAGCTATATCACCATACGACTGGGCCACGCGGTGCATCTGGTCGCATAATGTTTTGCATTTCGCGTACGTTACATATGCAGTGATCTTTTTCCTCCGCTGCGTTTCGAGCTAGGAAGCAAGCGCATTGGAATGGTTTTGATTAGGAGTCGGTGCATAGCACGGAACTTCGGCGTTGCGGGCAATTGGTGATGAAAAATCGTCAGCGTTGCAGCCATTGGCGTTGCTTGGAGTTTCAAGACGTCTTGAAGAGTCCAATTATCTGAATTTCTGTTCCAGTATGGATGCCACAGGTCCGATATGTGCAACTGCGAAGGGAGGACTTAGCGAATTCATGGCCAGCGATCGACAACGTCTTTGAAGACTAGAAACAAGCGGTTCAAATGCCCACAATAAAAATACCGGAGGCGGTCATGTGTCGGCAGCTACACTTTCCCTTAACGATGTTGACTGAGCCGGGGATGGTGTGCAAGTAGATATTATAGGTCCTGTTTGGGTTGCTATCCTGAGAGTCCCTACGTTCAACGGGGATTGACCTTTTCAGGGAGAACACCACTAGCGGTTGCTCGGAGGGCAACTGGAGATCCTCCATGTCTATGTCGAAGTTGAACGGGGCATCCTGGGTGGGGAGTAGTACAGCATCGTTACATTGTAGAAAGCGGAGAATGGAACGCTATTGTCTAGGAAGTGTGTTACACTGTACGCGGTGAAGTTTTGGATGAAACTAGTTGCAGAATCGGAAGACAGGGGAAGCTCTGAGGTCAAGAGTCTGTTTCGGAGCGCTGTATCCCGTATCGTAGCCTTTCTTCCACGCCGATGCTTCCTCCGTTCCGTTAAAATGACCATGACTTTCGGAACTTCGCTGAATGGAACATCATCATTCAGTACGACCTATCTATATGTCGAATGAGAAGCTTCGGAATAACCGGAACCTTGGAACAGGAACCTATAAAAGAGTTTCAAGTCTTTGCAGCAACGCATTAACATGGAAGGGTTCTCGCGATATAGAAACTTGTACCATTGCGGCAAAGTGTCCCTGAACTTTTAAAAGTATTGTTGTTCGAAATGATCTCTTCTCGCTTCGAACTTCTCGATACTTGTGCTCTTGCGGAGCACGAACAACTCGCGTTCCATCTCCGTCCCCATATCCGTCCTCCCTACCAACCTACGCCACCGTTCGACGTTGGCGTCTTGGTTTTTATTCAAGTGCCAGTCATCCAACATGGTGTAATACATTGGGAACACTTGTCTTATACCTCCGATAAGTGATGCACATTGATCCACCGTAATGGAAGACGGTGATATGCGCATACACTGCTTGAAGCGCTCCAGTACCCAGACAAAAATCAACAGCGTTTCGTTTCCCATGTAACCCATAAAAAATGTAGTGAGGTTCCCGTCATTGTCTCGGCCATTAAAACTGACGAGGGGAAGGTTGAAGCGATTGGCTATCGCTTTGCAGTCCACAGATACCCCAGGCACGATGCCATATCGTTCGTAGTCATCAACCCAACTTTCCAAACACCACGCAACGTATTGGAGGCCGTTATCATTGTCATTCGACAGTATATCCTGTGCCTGGGGTTCTGGGTGTGCAATTCAAGGAGGTTCTCGTACAGCCTGAGACACTCTTTGTGCCTTGGATATTGAGTTTCAGACATATACTTCAACCTTTTTCTAAATAAATCCCTGTCGACCATAATCCCATACTTGGCTTCCAGGAGTTTAAACACTACATTATATTGTAGGTGCAAAGTGTGACGCAAATTTTTTGCTTGGCGCTCCATTTTGGGTGATAGCTTACGTCGCAACGCAGTGATTTTCGCTGGATGATTGTGGAGGGCTTTCGCAAAATCAGGACAGAACATAAACTTCTGATTACCCGAGTGAGACACTCGAACCCTGCGGACTTTTAAGCTGTAGGGGCTTTTATAATGCTCATCGAAAATCATAGCGCACTTCATGTAGCCTCGTAGTAGTACCTTTTTCCCATTCTTCTCTTCATACTTAGAATCCCTGATAAACAACTTGAATCCGAAGTACTCAGCAATTTATTGGAGATGCTGGAGCACTTCATCCTCTCCAGCTTCATCCATCTGATCCAGATAGGCCACGAAACTGTGACGTACGCACTCCTCTGTTATGTACTCGTGGTCAGACTCCGAGCTCTCCCCACTACACGTAATCGAAATTGATGGAGGTGGAGAAGCTCACTCTAAGGAGCCAGTGTCGGTAATATAAACCTGAGAGCGTCCTCCTCACTAGAATGATGTACAGAGTCATTCTGATTACATATATTGTTAGAATACGAGTGTTTTGGAAAGTGTGTTGGCATCGAAGAGACATGACAGTCTTACCTTTTCATTCTTGGCAATAGTTTCTGCCCTCATTCTCTCGGTTATATCAATTACAGAACTGTCTTCTGAGGCGGTGGCGTCTACGATGACAGGAGATTTTCCATTACTATCTCCGTCGATGGCTATGATCTTCTCAACTCCCTCCGTCACTATGATCTCCTCACCTCTCTCCGTCCCTGGTTGCACGCTTTGGTGCTGAGTACTCATGTACTCACCATCATTTCGGACCCTCTCTGTGCCACGCATAGAATCCAACGGTCGAGATGGGAGGTTCTTCATAAATTCATCCATATCCGAATCAATTCCGTTATCAGCACTGGTTATCCTTGCATAGACCCCCTCGTTCTTTGGAGGCGTGAAGGTTATGAATGGGATACGAATCGTCGGAGGATCCTTCTTCTTCATTGGCATCCGTTTTGCTTCCATCCTTTTGTGCTTATTACCACGCATATCCTGTTCCAGATGCTCATGGTTGTACATATTAGCACCGGTAAGAATCCACCACGTTTCGTTCAGAAGGGCCTTAGCCATAAAGGCGGCCTTACATCCACAGCCAGGATGTTTCTTTTTGTACCTCAGACACCGTAGCCTCACATTTAGACTGTAGCGTCGCGATCTTGTGACTCTCTTACAAAAAATGGACGCCATTTTCGTACCCTTCTATGTCACAGAGATGATAAACATAGTTTGGGAGGTCCAGCACAGTCCTTTCCGTTGGTGAAAGCTCATCCTTCCGTCCAGCAATCTCCTCACGGGGATGAGCTCCATCACTACTCCTTCTACCGTTCACATCCATCTCTCCGTGTCCCAGTTCCACAGATTCTGTACTTCCCCAGGAGCACGTGTGCTTATTCTGAGTTGGAGCAGGCTGCCCTTCCACCCCCTTCGATTTGTCTTCATTGCCCTCCTGCTGGTGGCGCCCAATTTATATGCTCTCAAGGCGCTGAAAATGGATTTGGGACAAGGCCCATTCATTGAAGACGGGCAGAAGGCGACTAACGGCCATTATAACTCGCGCGCGAGCTTCGACACAGTCCCAGCGATTGGCCTCTGTAAGGTTGAGTGGGTGCCCCGGGGAGAAGAACACATTGGGCATCACTTCTCGCGTTCGAGCGAAGTGATTCATCATTGACAAAAGATATGCACCGCAACTATGTGAGTCTGTTAGCTTCTCGTAAAGCAGCTCATCGATCATGTAGATTTCTTTCTTCATAACCCATTCCTTCCTATCTTCTAGTGCATGATCAATTATTGCTGTGGCGAGTGACCTACAACTCACCGGGCAATTGCATTGCAGACTGTCTCCCCAGAAGATTTCCAACTTCTTTTCATCTAGTTTTCGAGCGACGAACGCTCTCCAATGTAGACCTCCTAAATTAATAGGGAAAACTATTGTAGTTACTTCATTTGGGCTGGGATAAAGCTTCACTGTGAATCGGGACTCGAACCTGCCACGAATTTTTAGCTGATCCCTTGATGATTGTTTATCAAACAACTTTGATATATCTTCCAGTTTAGATCCCGTATCTGCAGGATCCAAAACCACACCATCCAATGTTTCTAGCTCTAGAATCCCAGCGTTTAGCACGATCGTACAAAACCAATGATTGCGCTTAGAAGAGTTAGCTAGATTAGCGCCCATTACCCCATATGCGTCCCTCGAATTTCTGTCTTCAGTAATCAAGTAGAACCATAACCGCTTTAGCTCAGAGAAACCTACACTACTCTTCCTGTCGAATGAAACAGAAGTATGTTTTGCAACTTTTTGTAAGAAAATGGAAAGCTTACGGGTTATGCTCATAATTTTCTTCTTCTCCGGTGCAGTTAGATCTCGCTCACAGGTCATTTGACTACCTTCAGCGCTTCTTTTCACTGGATTTCCATCGGCGTCCACTTCATCATCTGAATCCTCATTGCGAGGATCCAGGAAGGATACGACAAATGAGTCGAGCAGATCGTCGGCAGGAAAGCGGACTGAAGGATCCTCCGTATTACGAAAGGACAGCATTGCAAACGATTGAAGAACTGGGCGGTGTAGACGTAGTGTTCAGTTACACCCCAAGCCCAAAAACCGAAAGCGACCCCCAGTGGAAACCTGAGATACAAATGTGATATGAGTTGGATATATTTGAAGCAGAATTTGTAAGGTTATGATACAATTCAGATACGTGTTTAGTATATTTTGGATTTAGATATCATATTTCGGTGAGTCTCACGAAAGGTCTTGATATGAATTTCATGTATTTGGGTTACAATTTTGAGGGAAATCTGATATGACAAATTTCAGAATATATCGCACTTTTATCGGAAATGTGGGATATAGTACCAAAGATATATCACATATATATCAGTTCCACTTCTGGAATATATCACAAGTTATCAGAACTGTATCCTTTCTAAATATCTTTCATATCTGTACGATAAAAGTTTTATTCTAATCCTACGTCCTGCAGAGATATCATATCAATATCCGACCTGTATCACAGATTTCTACTGGGGACCTGCTTGATGATCTTCCGTGCTTTTGGGCCGTGAACCTCCCACTTGGTGTTAGAAAAGCGCGCGCTTTGCGCCCGCAAAGCTCTCGAAAATTGTGTACGGCTGTGGTAACGCTTGAAGAGCGTAGCATGTCACGGTTGTGGCTGGGGAGGAACCAATGGTTGTTGGAGCTAGGGAGGGTCTCCTGACTTGGCGCCGCCCTAAAAAAGAGAGAAAATCTGGCGACAGCTCTCCTCTGAAGAGAGGATCCTCTGTAATTTGTAACGTAAATACGGAGCTTCTACGTGGTTTTTCTACTACCTGGACAGTGCGTAGATTCTCCGGGGGTCGGCACATCCAAAAATCGCAAAATTGCTACGGTTTGGGTTCAAAATTAGTTTGGCAAACACAATCACATTCCATTTGTACCACCATACGTATACAATACATATTACGAAGAAAACGTCTCTTTTCACGCCAGTACATAATTTAGTGTGGGCCACGCTATATTTTATGTGAAGGGCCAAAAATCGGGGAAACCGAAATAGTGGGGCCCACACTAATAACATTGATCACCTGTAGATGTAAGAGCATACCTATCATGCCTCTAAAATTTTTCTTTAAATGTTTCCGTTCAGAGACACAGTCTTTAGCGCCAGTTGCGCGCAAACCTAATAGTTGCCTCAAAATCTTAACCACGAGTAGGAGCCTTGAAAACATAGAATAAACCACAGCCAATCATAGTAGACACTCATACACACCCATCCAGTGCCATTCTACTTTTTCTGACAACACGCACTCGACTCCACCCATCCAGTTCTTCAAATCTGTCTGGATCGTATGCCTACTCCTTTCTCATTCAGACTGCACAGCGTCTTTACACATTGAGCAACAATGGCTTCAAGAGAGCTACAAGAAGCGTTTTTTTCTTCAAGAGGGCTACAAGAAACGTTTTTTTCTGCTTCGCAGTGCTGAAAACTTTGCTCAGTCTCGTACCGTGAGTTGCGCGACTGGGAAAAAGGCTCGTTTGGCTCGTCCGGGTTGGTGCGGTTGTTTAACATGAAAACGATTGATCGTACACGGTACAAATTGGGGCTGTGAAAAGAGCGGGAACAGTCTCGTTTGGCAAAGCAAGTGTAAATTCTTTGCGGTTTTGGCGCGAGCAATAGCGCACGCTCTGTCATTGGTTGTTAGCCGTCTAGATTTTTTAGTTGAATTGGGCCGAAAAGCGATAGAGACGTCTCTAAAAGTGTCTCTAAACTGTACATGGCTAGAGACACTTTTTGTGTCGGCGCTAAAATTATAGCGCCAGGAAAGCCGTTTGGAGACGGAATAGGTTTGCCAAATCTCAAAATATCGTCCCAAAACTTTTTGAGACGAGGCATGATAGGTATTCTCCAAGAGCAATTCTACACTGCCGCCGGAAAGTATGACACCCCGGTAAGCTTTAAATTAAACAATTTGGAGCCTTTAAAAATAAAACAATTTAACCCATCGGGTTCAGCGTATAAAAACACCTCGAAAGACCAGCTGAATAACTTCTTGCTTTACGTAAGACAGATAAACTGAGTTCTTGAAAAACAAACCCCGATGGTAAGCATAACACGCCGTGGCCCTAGAGACCACTATAGAACGTAGCAACGAGTGTCAAAGGCGCAGCCGTTTTCAAAAAATCACCAACTTGTGTTTAACCACTTTAGGTCAAAATTCCGCGCCGCCGGGTCCTTAATTCGTTTAAAAGGGGACAAAATACTGACTTGAGCAAATATAGGGATCCTATCAGTCAGAAAACCTTTTTTGGGAACCAAAAGCCCATGCCTCGTTGAAAACTATCTACAGTGCCCAAAATGGCTCTAAGACACCCCAGGTTTTAGCCCGCACATTCACGGGTAATGCAGCTTACGATTATGCTTTACATAGACTATCCGTTACATAAAAGCGAATAAAACTAGACTTTTCTTTCTTTCTTCAAAGAGCCGCCATTCTTGCGTTAGAACAAAACGGCTACTACTCGCCAAAATGTGGCTATACGATAGTTATACCTTAAGTAGGTAGCACAGCTAGTAGAACCAATTTCAATTTACTAAATACCAATACCCAGTCCCAAAACAGCCTTTGAGTGTACTACATCCTTTTCATACAGACCAGGCATGCCAAAGGGCCAGTTCCCAACCGACAAAGAGCAAGGCAGAATAGAGGCCTTTTAAATAAGTGGCCGCTCCCTAGCAGCCATCTTGAGACACATTGGATGCAGTAGGGATGTCATATCTCGCTATTTAAAGAACCCTGTCGAATATGGGAAGAAAAAAACGCATGCAAGAGGCACAAAGCTGTCGGTCACCGCCCGTCGTCTGTTAATTAAGGAGGCAGCAAACGGTGACCAATCCACATCGCAGTTGAGAACAGCTCTTCAGTTACCGATATCAAAGAGGCGTGTGCAGCAAATTCTATCGCAGGCGTCGCACCGGAAGTACAAGAAGTTTAAACAGGCGCTATTACTCCAGTATCACCACAAACTACACCGCCTAGATTGGGTAAGACGTGGGCACACATGGGCACCTGGAGATTGGGGACGGGTTGTGTTTTCTGATGAGAAGAAATTTAACTTGGATGGTCCGGACGGTTTGCCTACTATTGGCACGATATGCGTAGGCAGGAGAGGGTTATGTCTAAATGACAAAAGGGGGGAGATGGGTTCATGGTTTGGGGATGTTTTTCAGAAACAGATGTGGGTATATTGGCAGTTTTACGTGGTAATCAGGATTCTAAGAAGTACGTCAAGACACTAGAGGACTATTTACTGCCGTATGTGGCAAGGAATTTCGTAGGAGCTTGGGTTTTTCTGCAGGATAGTACTGCATTTCATACTTCCAAGCTTACTAGAGGCTGGTTTACGTCAAATAATATCGAGGTTATGGATTGGCATGCCCGCAGCCCAGATTTGAACCCAATTGAAAACCTTTGGGGCTTGCTGGAGAGGTGTGTGTACGCGGATGCAAGGCAGCTTCTGTCGGTGGAGGAGCTGGTGGACTGTGTTATGTCAGAGTGGAACAAAGGGGACCGTAACAAGTGTTGCAACCTTTTCAAAAGTATGACAAGGCATTGTGCGTCTGTCTTAGAAACACAGGAAATGAAAAATGACTACTAGAGCCACTCTAGCGTTTGTAATGTGACACAGTTGTCCCCCTGTCGTATAGGAATTTCACCCCTTGAGTAACCTTTTGGAGGATATCTTTGTTTCTGCTAAAGCTTTGGCGCTTTTACTGCTTTCGTTCTATTCCCTTTTATACTGGCGTGAAGTGCACAGAATTTGAAGACTCAGCGAGGGAGAATGTGCCTGCAACGGACGAGTATCTGGGGTGTCGTATAAGTATTTCGCTCACTGTACGAAACCCATGAAGCTACAAAAACAGTTCCCGCAAAAGCAGACCACGCGAACCAATTTTCAAAAACCAATGGCGGCCCTTTCGAACAGCATCTAACAATCTACAAATTACGCCTGAACTACAGTAATCTTTGGGTCTCCCAATGTTTGTTCAAAAACCTGCTCCTATCTCAGTGGTAACGCTTCCCTTAAGCATGTTATGGCCAAAATGGTATCCCCACTGACAACTTCGAACAAAAATGTTTGTCTCAAATGGGCTCATGCTTATGTCTGTTGTCTTGTGAAGAAATGAAATACTGTAGTGTTCCAAACTGAGAAACGTTTTTGTCTTGATGGTCCCGACGGTTTGAATTCTTACTAGTATGGTCCACGAAAAGAACATTTGGTTTTTTCGCGGTGCCAGAAAAGAGATGGCGTTTGTAGTGCAATGCCCACAGGCGAAAAAACACCAGAAAACGTCAGGAACTTCCTCTCACGAAGCAAATCCAGCAGTAGAGCCCTTCCAGGGATGGCACAACTATGTCAGGTGTAAAACCGAGGTCAACCCTTCACGACCAGCGTAGGAAGGTGAGACAGGAAGGTACTCTACGCGAGCAGCGTATGTGTGTTATCTTCCAAGAAGGCGAAATGTCTACAGTGTGGCGAGTGTGACGAGGTTTCAGCACAGGCCGCGGGTCGCGCGAAGCAACCCAAAGGAAAAGTAAAAAAACGGAGGAGTCACGAGAGTGACCAATGAAAACGGCAAAGCCGGAGGATACCATATACAAAGGCGAACAGGACAATAGTTGGTAAATACTCCCAGCAATGGGTTCGTTTAGGTGACGCAGGGGGATAGACGGCCCGTTAGCAATGGCGTATCTCTCTGAGGAGGGGTAGAATACGGAAGAAGGCGAAGAAGTCTAGAGCCAACCCTGGTTGAGGAAATTTACTGAGTGGAAGGGCCTTGGCGCCCTGGCACTATATAGTGTGTAGAAACATCCCTAATCTAGATAAATACTAACTAATAAATATCTAAAATACCAGCAGTGCTGTGCCAACCTTCCTGACCTACCGTGTCATCCGTGTACCAGTTATACCCATATTGGGGTTGCAGAGCGAGCTTGCGTGCACACACTGCACAAATGTTACACTATGCACACCGCATTGCAGCAGACAACACGCTTGTACCAGTGGGAAGCATCGCTGCGCAAAAGCGCGGAAATGACTAAGTCGGTGAAGTATCCCCTGCAGGGAGTTGCACTACATCTCCCCCTCCTGGGCGCAAACACGTCGCGGAGATGACGGATGCAATGCCGAGCCAACATCATAGTGTACCACTTCCCCATCACATGGGTCTGCTTCCGCGTTGCGGTGATGCGCTCGCAAACGCGGTCCAATAGTTGTCCATTCAACCACAACCTCAACCACGTCCTGGTCCTCGCGACCACCTTCCTCGATAACCCAGAGGCGTCCCTCCTGCTTAGTAGGCCTGCACAACATATTTTGGGATGTCCTGATGAGGTGCAGAACGCTTCATAATTGTCGTTTGACACAAGTACTATCTTCCCCAATATTTGGTTTGTGAGCGTCCCCGTGGACACTCATCTCACTTCCTGCTGTGCAGGGTAGCCTAGTTGACTCCACTTAGGCGGTAGAACCCGGATAAGGTCCGGCTGGCCTACTGTCAAAGCGGTTCGATAGCGACCACGGTAGGCGAACCGGTTTTGAGAAAACTCAAATATTAAAGCGGACACTACTTCTGAACCAGATCTTCTGGACACAATCCAGATACATTGGCAAACTCCTGGATCCCAGAGCTTTGAAATGAAGCCCAGAAACGTGGGAAAGAATGCCTTCAAGGTGGAAAGCGCAACCTGTTTCAGTTCGAGCTAAAAATAGACGGCCGAACTGAGACGATACCATAACTTGGAACCCATCGGAGATACTCGGGATCTGTGTTCACTAAAGTTTTGAGACACATCCAGAATAGCTGCTACGAAGAAGTTTGCGGAACGGGGTCTTATTCTCCGAGATATCGGTTTTTGCGAAAAGGTTTCATTGAAATACTGTAGAGGTGAGATGCCCAAATCCGGGAGAAGTGGACCAGAACCAGAAACGGCTGTAAATGGACACCAACGCAATATGCGGATGACATAGAGACCGCAGCAACGTTAAGAGACCACAGTACTTTGCAGTGAGTGGTAAGCTTAGCATCAACAGATGACCATTTCCGCCAGAGGCGTGTAGGCGACAAACGGTCTTCAGCCAGGAAACCAACGCGATGCGCACGGAAAATGTGCACCATTCTGAAGGGAAATCCTGCTCTCATGTGCTCAAAAGCAAGAGAGCAAACCAGCGAGCTGAATGAAACCCCATCGGGATTGTATATTCGAAAAACGATCGCTAGGGATCGAAGACGACCAAAGTCGGACTCCGACCGCGTAGCGCTTGTAGCCGCGTGGTCCCACAACAGTTGCGAACCACTCCCGTGATAAACGGCATGAGAAACTTTCTTAACTTTTTCCAGCGAACCTGGGCGTTACCCAGCGTACTTGGAAGAGGTTTACCGGCGCGATGGTGGTACTGCATAACTCGTGAACGGGGAAGGTGCTCGACGTGTCCCTCAGTGTCCCATTCGGGGCCATAAATGTACCAACGGAAGCGGTAAAGTAGGTCGCCGTTCCCATCGTAGGAATGCCCAATTACTCGGTCGAGGACGTACTGTTGTACGTACACCTCCCGGCCATGCCATGTTGTCTTCACTTTGTGTGGAGCTGCCCCCGGATCAGGGAAGATGTCCCTCAGGAGGGTTTCAGGGCCCACCAAGGAGGTGTCGGTCCCGTCCATCTGTTGTGTTGATCTTCCACTGGCGTGGTAGTCTTCCCGTATCGCAAGTCTGCGTGGGCCGGTCCTCCTTGGCGTCGACGAAAACGTCGTATGTACTGACGGAGGAGCTCCGCGGTTAGTGAAAAGGGGTGCGTGTGGCGCGTCCTCCCGGGAACGGGCACGTGACTCCAACGATGGTTGGCCGTGATTTGACCTAGTCCGATCCACCTCCCTCGGGAGAGTACGTACAAATGACTGTGCCGTGCTTTGCTGGCACGGCACCCGTGCCCAACGGCTATTTCCGGTGAACCGGCGTCGGTGAGCCTATCCCCGCGGGTCTGTGTGAGGCATGTACAGCTGGAACTGTGCCCATTACTTGAATATTTTTGAGTTTTTCGATGTTCGACTGCCGCTCTTGACGGTTTCTTTGCCTGGTGCGACCGGTTTATCACCCCTAGTGGCGACGACCTCAGTGTCAACCGAGACGCTCGGAGTGCGACTGCGCAAGCGTGCCTTGCCCTCCATGGGTAGGCTTCCCTCATGATGAGTGGTTTCGTTAACTACGGCGGGGCTTCCCGCCGCGGCTTCCTCCCTGGAGGAGGCCGCCACCGACTGCTCCGTCTGAGCGTTCCCCAGAGGGGTGTTGACTTCCGCGCCCAGCGTGGCTGGCTCATCTTCAGTGCTGTGCTCCGCATTCTGCGGCAATGGGGGTACGTGAGTAACCGCTTCAGCGGGGGATTTCTCAACGAGTGGGGATGCGGGGACACCCTGAGAGGGGCTTGGCACTACAGGACATTTTTTGCTCTGCGTTTGCCGTTGGCTGCGGTACAACCCCTGCTTACTTTGTGTGCGCATGGGACCCTTGACGAGGGTAGCGCCCTCCTCACGAGGTGTTCCATTCTCACTGCTGGGTTTCTTTGCCGCGGCGTCCTCCCAGCTTGACGACATCGCTGACAGATGCTAGCGAACGATCCTCGAAGACGTGTGGTCGGTTTTTCTCTGCCTTGCTGGCTTGTCTTCTGCATTGCGCTCCGCGTGTCGCGGCGGGCGTGAAACCTGGCCAACCACTTTGGCAGGGGACTCCGCGATTGACGGTGGATCTGACACACCCGGGACGGGACTTCGCGTAATAGGTTGCCTATCGCCCCGCGCAAGCGGCGATGAGGCTAAACTACTTACACCCTTGCAGCGGTGCGTATTCTGTTGCGACGTCGAAGACTCTCCGAAGGAGCAATTTCCTCCCACCCCTCCTTAGACGGAGCAACGAGAAGATGCGGTGGAATTCCCGTCTGGCAGTGATTACCTGTGCTTTTGGGGAAGAAGTAAAGGTGAGGTCACGAAGACCTTAAGTATCCCGCAGAGCGGGGGGTTCCGAGACACTAGGTTCATCTGGGAGGTCCCGTGGGGGTGTGGCAGTACAACAGGACGTTCTGCCACAGAAGCATTTGTAACGGCTGAACCCGTTGTCGGAGAACTTGTATTCAGCAAGACTACCCCTGATGAGGGCGGTGGGGCCAGGACACCGCGATCGCGCAAAAGGCGTTCGTAGGTCTCGCCCATTTCCACCACGACAGTGTCGGTTTTGACAGAAATCCCCTTAAAGGGTCCGTCCGCCACTGGCGAGAGCTTGTGGCGCTTTAACCTATCAGGGTTGTAGTACTCTTTGCGTACAAGAACGTAGTTACCGGCCGCGATTAGCAGAGGATTTGCTCGACGTAGTCGGTCGTCGACATCTCGTTTGTACGTGGCTTTTGCACGTGCCATCGACTTCCGCACGGCGGGTACCAGCTTTGAGAGCCACTGTTTCTAGTTCTCGCGGTAGTTACTCACAGATGGGAAGTTTTTCAGCGCAGCTTGAGATTCCAGCGCCAGTGGAGGGTCGTTTGCGACAGTACCAATTCGAATGGCGATACTCCGGTACTCTGGTAAACTTTTGTATTGTATGCAAACGTGAGCGCATCAGTATACAAGTCCCAAGTTTTTGGGTGATCTGCCACGTAAGAACGTAGCGCAGCTAACATAGTCCGGTTGAACCGTTCCACCTGCCCATTACATTGGGAATGATAGATAGTCGTGAACAAGTTCTCCACGTCCAGGAGGCGATAGACATTCTGGAAGAAATGTGACTTGAACTGCTTACCGTTATCGGGTAACAACTTCACTGGAGGTCCATGAACGAAAGTACAATGCGTCACGAACGCATTCGCCACCGTGAAAGCGGTTATCTTCCTAAGAGGCACATTCCGAACAAGCTTTGAAAAGCGATCGGTGATCACAAGTATAAAAATGTTTCCCGTCTCAGTAGTGAGGGGTGGTCCGAGGATGCCAATAGTGACAAACTCGAGCGGTGCCCTAGCAGGGAATAACTTCAGCTGCTTGCTGTTCTCCCGAAGTTTAACCCGGTTCTTTGCACACCCTGTGCAGAAACTTACACTAGCGTAGCAATCCACCGCCATGGGGGGCTAGTAGAAGTCCATTCGCAGGGTTACGCAAAGCTTCCTTTCACCTGAGTGGCCACCAAGTTTGGCGAAATGCGAGATTTGAAGAACTCGCGTCTGCAGGGAGTGTGGTATTACGACGTGTACGGTGGCTTTGACCAGCCTTACGAGGTAGCTGTTGATGTTGGGACATGGTCTAGTGCCGGTCAGTCCTACAGGTTGGTCTCGGACTACTTGGAAGCAAAGTTGCAGGGGACGATGGGCACTTTTGGGCACCCTGTTTGCAAAAGCGCATATGCGCCTCTGCTCAACCCCAACGTGAAACGGCAATATGATTGGCTACTGCAAATGCTCTTGTGCAACGTGGTGTCTACAAGTGCCATGGATTGTATGGAGAGTTACGGTGGTATGGGCCAAGTGGAGCTCTGTGATTGGACGAGGCTTAGAGTAGTAGACTGACTATGCAGATAGCGAGGATGTGCTTTCCTAGGCTGGAATGGGCGGTTTTGCATGCAATATGCGATTCTGGGATGCGCAAGGCGGTTGGAGTGCCACCATGCAAATTGATGAATTTTTAGATCTGGTTCTGAATCAAAGGACTGGCAATGGATTTGTAGTGTTGATTGATTTAGTTATTTGAAATTGTTGTACTCCAGTTTGCGCGCACTTTCCGTGTACAACTGCACACACGTGCAACTTGTAATGACCGCCGTCGTCGCTTTCTGCGACGACGGTGAAGCGCGTGCTAGGGTATTTGTAGGTTGCGATCGACGACCCTCGAGTAAACGGGTCGACCCAAAGCCGTCAACCTTCACTTGTTTTACTTTCTCTTTCTTCCATATCCATCTCTACTTACTTCCCTTTCTACCCTACCTGCGTGCGTATCGTTAGGTTATGGGCCCAGAGCGTCGACAACTTGCAGACGTCGCGCTCATTTCTTACTTACTACTTTTCTTTGGAAGTTTTCCTATCTGCGTTAGAGTACCCCGCTGTTTTCCTTCTGGCGAATGGTGAACACATATCGCGTTTGTTAGTAACCCGCCGGCTCGAGACAAGGGAGACAACAAATCCTGCTCTGCGTTCGTAGAGTACGGAGGTCGATGAAACGGGCTTGGAAGCGTAGGAGCGACCGTACTGCGCCGAAAGACCGAGCTACTTTCTCGTAAGAGACCAGCAAGGGTTCAACTGGGGAACGTGTATCTCGACTAGTACACTCCTTGGGACGTCTCGTAGGGACTAACAGCGCCTCGCTCTGAAGTACGCAGAGCTTGACAGATCAAATCGTGCCTCACCCGAAGAGAGTGACCGGGGACCAGGGGTTCGGACCCACAGGGTAGCGGAAGTAGTTTCTCCTGTCAGTGCGCCCGCCTAAGAAGTTTCATCATCATTCCGGGTTCGAGTTGTACCTCACCCTTGAGCTTGCTCCAGGCGTCGAGTCACCGAACTCCGCCTGTGATCGCGTACGGGACGCGTTGCGACGAGCGTTGCAGACTACCCCCACAGTCTCCGCTGACGTCCTCGCTATTGCGTGTTGAGCTTGAATCCACTCCAGCTCCTCCTTTACTTGCTTGTGGGGAAGCGGCATTGCATCCCTCACTCTGCCCTTTCTGTTCCGGGCTGGTTGTCTCTCACCCGTGAGTATACTCCAAGCGTCGAGTTCCACTCCGCTTGTGATCGCGTACTGGGCGCGTCCAGACGAGCGTTGCAGACTTCGTTACAGAGTCTCCGCTGGCGTCCCCGCTGTTTAGTGTTGAGTCCTTACTCCACTCCAGCCCTACCCTCCTTTGTGAAGGAAGAATTATTTCTCTCACGCCGCTTCTCTGATTCCTTCGTTTCTCTTCTACTCGTGAAATCCCTTGTACTGGAGTTTGGTAACTCTGTTTTGGAACATGTCGGACTCGGAAGTTGAGTCTGAAACCAACTCTGGTGTCAAGATCCCACGCTTTCATGGTAAGCGTGGGGAAGATTATACCCTTTGGCGCCATCGCCTTCGTGCCGCATGCCGAATCAAAGTTGTCTGGAACGTTGTGGTATCGAGTTCAGAGCAATCCTCATCAGCTGCTACTACCCAAGATACGGCTCCAAGTAGCTCTCAAAGCAGCTCTCGTATCATGGTGAAACGGGAGAAAGCATGTGCTATCGTTATTTGTGCACTTGGTGATTCTCCTCTACGAGTTGTAATGGATGTTGATGATGATCCGGGACGCATGCTTGAACTGCTCGATGCACGCTACGCCTCCAATCGCACTGTCTCTCGGATCGCAGTTCAAACGCATCTATTCCGTATGTCATACAATGGTCAGAACATGTCAGAATACGTGGACCAGTTCACTGCCCTGTTCTCGCAGTTGGATCGCATGGGCAAGGACGCTGCTATTCCGGAATCTCACAAAGCTCCGATGCTACTTGCTTCTATTGACCCCAGCTGCTCATTGGAGTCCACGGCAGCCGCACTTCGCACCAAGGACATATCTGATCTTACTTGGGACTATGTTGCAACAACTCCAATTGACGAGTACAATGGACGACAGATGGTTTCGGGAAGTTCTGGTCGCACTCGCACTCGCAAGAAAGGCAAGAACAAGGGATCTGGAAGCTTCGAATCCTCTTCCGCCCCTGTCAGTCTGGACCATAAGGACGGTAACAACTCAGATGGTCACACCCACAACGAGTCTTCAGGGCGTTCGTACGCTGCCGCTGCCAGCAATGGTTCCCATTGTACCTTCTGTGATCGTGATGGACACACTGTTGATAGATGTCACATGAACCCTGACAACCCTGACAACCACTTGCCCAAGAGCATTCTTGACAAGTTGAAGGTGAGGTCTAAGGATAAACCCGGAAATTCCAAGCCATCGACAAGTTCGTCCGGCAAGTCCTCAAAGATTGAAATCGCAGGGATGTCCGTGGAGAAGTCTACCGTACTCCCACCCGCAGAGAGGGTTATGGACACATATGCAGACAGTGGTGCAACATCGCACTTCTTTTTCTCCAAGTCTGTATTTGTCCCCAGTTCGTTGCATGAAGTTAACGAACGAACAATATTGCTGGCTGATAAGTCTACTGTGACTGCTACACAACGAAGTGATGTCATACTACCGTTCGAGAATGTGAACTTGCGTCTCACAGACGCACTCTTGGTTCCTGATCTCGAATATAACTTGGTGTCTGTGGGACGCATGGCTGACAAGGGCATCGAGTCTTTCTTCCGCACGCGTGATGTTCGTCTCACGCATGTGGATGGGTTTGTTATTGGATGTGGTCGAAGAGATAAACGGTCAGGTTTGTACACTCTGCCGGATCCACTCACGAAAGTTGACTCTAGGCATGCCCTTTCTGCCCGCGATAATGACTTGGCTCAACTATGGCATCGACGACTTGCGCATATCAACCCAAGGGACCTGCAGGTGGTGCACAAATATGCCAATGGAGTGCCGAAGCTGGCTCAAATGGAGGAGGTCTGTCGCCCATGTCGACTTGGAAAGGCCCACAAACTTCCGTTCTTAGGCAAGTTTGATCGTGCCACTAGTGTCGGAGACATTGTGCACTCTGATATCCTAGGGCCCTTAAACCCGTCATTTTTAGATCACTTCCAATACGCGTCAGCATTAATTGATGAACACTCTAGGTATGCATTAGTAGGGTTTATGGTACACCGAAGTGAACTTTCAGAAGTGTATGCGGCTGTAGCACAGAAGCTCCAGCAGCTTGGAGGAGGTCAAATTGCCAAAGTGCACTCAGATAATGCGGAAGAGTACATTGCTCTGCAGGAGAACTCTGCAAACGGTCTCTGAGGAACCTCGTTCTCACCTCCGTACAGCCCTGAGCACAATGCAATAGCAGAGCGCATTAATCGCACAATGGAAGAAGCTGCTCGAGCGTGGTTGCTACAGGCCAATCTGCCAGAATGTTTATGGCCGTAGGCGTTGAAGCACGTTATATATGTGCGCAACAGAGTTCCTCACTCTACTACTGGATCCACTCCGTACTTTCTTGTAACTGATTCCACACCTTCGTTGAAGAATGTTCGAGTGTTTGGGTGTGCGTCATACGTATTAAAGATGAACCCAGACACCAAGTTCGAGTCTCGTGCACTTGAGGGGGTGTACTTGCAGACTCTTGAGCATGGTGTCTACGACGTTCTAGTAACAGATGACGATGAAATACCACGTATTGTCAAGTCTCGACATGTGACTTTTGATGAGTCATCATTCCCTGGTGCGTCCTATCTGGCGGGCTACATGGATGATGAGATCACTTCTGATGAAGACTTCAGTTGCAACTCGGAATCCCAGAGTGACAACGAGCACTCCGTTAAGATTTGAATTGACGAAGTTGTCGACGATGCTGTTGGTTCTGAACTACAGGAAAGCCATTTACCTGAATTGAACACTGATAGTACGGATGAAGCTGATGATGTCGATGATAATGAACTCACTGGTAGTGAGAGTGCTGACGACAACCAGGATGAACCCACCATGGAGGAGCCTAATGCGCCATTTGGCTCACAACCTGAGTCACGGTACCCGCGACGAACACGCCGCGCACCTACACGGTGGTGGCACATGGCTAGCGCTGCCACATCGCAAACAGTTGAAGTGACTACAAGTGATGAACCGACTTTGACGGAAGCCATGTCGGCGTCCCCATTGGAGAAGAGCTTATGGGAGACTGCGATCGAAGAAGAACTTGCGTTTCTGGAGAGCAAGGGTACATGGATACCCGATTATTCTCCTGCATTGCAGCCTCTGCCAACCCATATCGTCCTGAAAGTGAAGCGGAATGCAGATGGTTCGGTTGATTGGTTCAAGGCTCGTGTTGTCGCTGGTGGAAATCACCAGACCTTTGGTCAGGACTACATGGATACTTATGCACCAGTTGTGTCTTTCAACCTGGTTCGTATGTTCCTGTACCTCACCCTGTGCCTCCAGATGTTTGTTGCACAAGTGGACGTGAAGACTGCCTTCTTGAATGGCAAGCTGAAGGAGGACGTTTGGGGCACGTCTCCACGTGGTGTGACTTGGCTGAAGCCCTACTGTTACAAGTTGGTGAAAGCCATGTACGGACTTAAGCAGGCTCACCTGGCTTGGAATACCAAGTTCAGTCAAGATCTCAAAGACTTAGGATTTGAAGAACTTTCTAGTGCTCCGTGTGTGTTTAGGCGCTGCATTGGACGCAAAGCGTACGCATACATCCTTGTTTACGTTGATGACCTCCTGGTTTTCACACCAACTGCTGCGCAACGTTCGTCGCTCTTGGAGGAGCTCAAAGGACTGTATGAACTTCGAGTTCAAGATCGAGTGAGCTTCTACCTTGGCGTTGAGCTGACTTGGGCAGTAGATTCTGAGGGCCAACTTATGAGCCTCAAGCTTGGACAGCCGCTTTACATCGAGGGAGTGCTACGCCGATTCGGACTGCACAACTCCAAGCCAGCTCCTAGTCCAATGGTGGAGTCGTTTTTCTCATCACTAGCCGCGGAGGAGGACAAGACTCCGAGGGACGTACAACTATATCAGCAAATGATTGGGTCCTTGCTGTACTTGGCATTGCGCACGCGACTTGATATTCTTGCTCCAGTCCTTATCATTGCACGATTCCAGAACGCTCCCAAAGCATACTGTCACAGAGCTGCGAAGCGAGTACTACGGTACCTGCGTGGGACGGTTGGCCATGGGTTGCTCTACCGACCTGGATCCCTGGACATGAACGGCTTTGTGGACTCAGACTATGCTGGTGATACTACTGATCGTAAGTCAATGTCCGGATATGTGATCAAACTGGGATCAGCAACTTGCTTCTTCGGTGCGAGAAGGCAAGCATCGATTGCGCTCTCCACTGGAGAAGCGGAGTACTACGTGTTGACCAAGGCTGCTCAAAAGGTTATCTGAATATCGTGAGTGCCTCGGGAGAGCAGCTTTGATGTGAACGAGAAGGTCCCCATTCGCTCGGACAATCAATGTGCCATAGATTGGGCTGCTGGTGAGCGATGCCCTTCTGGACGTGCCAAACACATTGACGTGAAGCTTCATTTCATCAGACATATGGTCAAGGACAATTTCATTGCTGTGGACTATGTTCCTAGTGAGCTAAACGATGCTGATATCCTAACCAAACCGCTGAGCCCTGCAAGAATATTTGCAATTATCAAACGAATTGAACTTGGACAGGGACTCGAGGAGGAGTGTTGATGTTGAGACATGGTCGAGTGCCGGTCACTCCTACAGGTTGGTCTCGGACTACTTGGAAGCAAAGTTGCAGGGGACGATGGGCACTTTTGGGCACCCTGTTTGCAAAAGCGCATATGCGCCTCTGCTCAACCCCAACGTGAAACGGCAATATGATTGGCTACTGCAAATGCTCTTGTGCAACGTGGTATCTACAAGTGCCATGGATTGTATGGAGAGTTACGGTGGTATGGGCCAAGTGGAGCTCTGTGATTGGACGAGGCTTAGAGTAGTAGACTGACTATGCAGATAGCGAGGATGTGCTTTCCTAGGCTGGAATGGGCGGTTTTGCATGCAATATGCGATTCTGGGATGCGCAAGGCGGTTGGAGTGCCACCATGCAAATTGATGAATTTTTAGATCTGGTTCTGAATCAAAGGACTGGCAATGGATTTGTAGTGTTGATTGATTTAGTTATTTGAAATTGTTGTACTCCAGTTTGCGCGCACTTTCCGTGTACAACTGCACACACGTGCAACTTGTAATGACCGCCGTCGTCGCTTTCTGCGACGACGGTGAAGCGCGTGCTAGGGTATTTGTAGGTTGCGATCGACGACCCTCGAGTAAACGGGTCGACCCAAAGCCGTCAACCTTCACTTGTTTTACTTTCTCTTTCTTCCATATCCATCTCTACTTACTTCCCTTTCCACCCTACCTGCGTGCGTATCGGTAGTAGTCTTTGTCGTTCACCTCGAAAGGGAGAGTTTCACCACCGTTAAGACGGGCACGTATCCTTACGCAAAGGATGTCCCCGAACTGTTCTCGGATCAGTTCCTCTGGAGCAATCGGTACAAGTGTCCCCGGTAGGGGTGTCTCAGTAGCAATCTCGCCAGAGGCGAGAAGTTCGTCGTAGTCAGTGTCCACATCCATATTTTCTGGCCATTCCGGATCTTCCAATTACTATTCGTCCACGACGAAGCACGGGATTTCGTCATCCTTGGTTTCAAGGGTTTAGACGCGAAAGTGCATCAGCCTGAGTGTTCAGCACCCGCCTTTTATATATGAGTGTGAAGTCATACTCTGATAAACAGAGTCTCCACCGCATCAGGTGGCCAGATGGATCGGAGATGCAATGAATAGTGATTCGTGTAAACGGTAAAGTGTACACATATCAGGTACGGGCGAATAGTGGAAAGCGCTCACACGAAGGCCAGACACTCTTTCTCTGACACAGAGTAGTTTCATTCGTGGAAGTTCAACGAACGCGACAAACAACCTATTGGCTTCCGTTCCCCTTCTGGGTTGGTCTGGAAAAGAGCGCAACCAACTTGGTAGTCGCTCGAGATCGTGTCCACGAAGTATGGCAATTCTAATTTGGGTAAAGATAAGATCGGTGCTGACGTGACAGCCTCTTTAAGAAATTAAACGCTTTCGATTGCGCGGTCGTTAGCGGTTCCAGTTTCGGTGGTTCTTCGTTGCGCAGTAGCGCGTTAAGTGGCGCCGCGATGTCCGAAAAGTGTCGGATAAACCATCGATAGACGTTGACCAATCCCCGAAAGAACCGGAGTTCCCTCTGAGTGCGGGGTTGCTTTGCCTCAACGAGGGATTTGACGCAAGCCTCTTCGATCAACAACCGTCCAGGACGGATCATATGTCTCTGATACTTAATGGTATCGGTGAAAAACTCACACTTGCTCAGCTTGAGGGTTATCCCCGCATCCCGTAAAACGGTTAGGACTTTCCTGACATAGGTGAGGTGGTCGTCAAGGTTATCTGAGAAGACAATAATGTCATCCAGATATACCAAGCACTACCACCACTTGTACCTGTTGAGCAGGATATCGACCGCTTGCTGGAATGTAGCGGGTGCGTTGGTTGAACCAAACGGCATTCGCTTGAAGCGGTAGGATGCGGAGTGGCAGACTAAGGCAGTCTTGTCGCGGTCCTCTTTCCTGACAGGGAATTGCCAATATCCCCAATTGGCATCCAACGCCGTGAAAATGGTAGCATCGCCAAGAGAGTCGATGCAATCGTCCACAGGTGGTATGGATAGCTATCCCGTACAGTTACGGCGCTTACTCGGCGGTGTTCGATACAGAATCGCAACGTGCCGTCGGCCTTCATTGCCAGTACAACTGGAGAAGCTCAGGGTGACTGAGCTGGCTAAATCACCCCGGCGCGGAGCATCTTGTTCACTTGAAACTGCTTCTCTTCCAGAGCTTTCGGTCCGGTCCTGACTTGTATGCGGGTTGCGCGCCTAGACGCGCGGTCAGCGATAAGTCGATACGGTGCTCCGTCGTGTTGTTCTCTCCAAGAGAGCCATCCCGCATCGTGGTAAATTTTCGTAGCATGTTGCGGAGTTGTTCGCGGTGCGATACCGGTACCTAACTGAGGTCTAGCTCTTCAAGAGCCTTCACCGGGTCAAGTTGGTCGTAGCTTGTAGAGCCAAGCTGTCCTTTGTCGGAAACAGGTTGTGAATCCGAATCATTTGGCGACTTCTTTGTTGAAACTGCAGTGTACTTCTCTCCTTAAACTGCACATCTGGGCTCTCCGTGTTACTTACCTCTGTAGAGGAAACAAAACCAAGAACATCGGCAGCAGTAATCCTCGTCGGGAGCATTGCGAGCCAGTGCGGGGTGACTGATTCAATCACTTGGTTTTTTACAAGATACTAGGGTTTGGTGCCAAGGTTTTCAACCAATAACGGAACGGAGCATCCGGTAAAATACGCACAACGCCATACGCAACGGCAAGTTGGCATCGCTCTTACAACGAGGATAAGGGCTGAATAACCCGAAGACCGTGTTGACAAGAACTGACTTGTACCATAATCTGGGATTCTGGCGGTATAGAAACTGACTTCGCAACGCAAAGCTTCGTAGAATCCTGCGATGCAGGTGGCGGTTCCTGCGCATCAGGCAGTGGGACTTGCTTCTATGAAGCGGATCTCAAAGAGTTGCGGAAAATCGGGATATATGATTCGTTATCCAATTCCACACGTCTGAGGCGGGGCCGGATTGCATCGACAAACCTGTCGCAGTAATTACATCCCAGTATAACTAACGCAGCAAAGGAACGGCAAACGAAAAAGTCGAGTTTCACCATAGAGGTGCCCAGTCGTACGATCAAGTCGATGACTCCCACCGTTTTCAACGGGTTGTTTTTCGCGTCAGCGACTTCCTGGAGCGTATCAAGACGGATACGAGACCACAATTGCGGGGGCAATAGAGGTTACACGATAAAGCTCGGGCCAGCACCTGTATCCAGGACAGTTAGAAATCTGACCTGAAACTGAGGGTTGAGTCCAAGATCAGCGTATACCTTATAACTAGGCTTGGCCATCACCATGATTCTATCCGGGATCCGGTTATTCTCAACCCGTATCCACGTTTGACGCAAAACCCCCAATTGTTCTGAATCCGAGTCAGCGGTGTCACTCCTTAGCCGGATGTTCACTGAGGAGCGAGGCAACGTGGCCTCGGGCGTCAAAAGCCTCGACTCTGAGGACGCCTGTCCCTGAGAGGAGATTCACTTCTTCAGTTTCCCTGATCTTCTGCCTGCTGCGGCATCTCAGGCTCCTCAAGAACGAGGGCTTGGGCTCCTCGATGAGGGTTCGCCGCGCGTGTGGCGTCCAGACCAACAACCTGCGGAGCAGGGACAACCGGTGTTGCCGGGAAAGGCCCCGATTGCGGGAGCACATGAGAAAAGTCCATCTTGGCACTCAGATACGACACTGTTGATACTCAGCGCTTCTCCTCTAGAGTCGGGGCCCCGTAGCACACTACCGCTTTGGCTAAATCCATCTCTGAGAGGAGGCATTTCGGCGAAGCGAGGGCATGCCTGTAACACATGTGGCATATCCACCTCGTCGCTGTCCCTTGTGGGCTTCCATCCCGAGCTTTGGCGAAACGTAGCACAGTGCAGGTATCCTTCCATCCAGGCCATTGATAACGGGAAACTCCGTTCGAATACCGAATCCGTGCCGCGGGGACGCGAGTAGCGTCCGCATAGAAGAGCGGCTCTTTTTTTGCGGTCGCAAAGGAACTATCCGTCCTGGAAGGCAGTTCTGATGTAGGAACTGAGCCGACCGCGTCGTGGGCCAAGTGTACCGTTGTCTTATCTCTG
Organism: Gracilaria gracilis; assembly: GCA_030374805.1. Lineage (NCBI taxonomy): Eukaryota > Rhodophyta > Florideophyceae > Gracilariales > Gracilariaceae > Gracilaria > Gracilaria gracilis. The sequence continues at coordinate 689,464 of JARGSG010000191.1, forward strand.
TTGAGGGCTTTCATTCGCGACAAGCGACAAAGATGGAGAAAGGGCTTCCATCACCAACGACTTAGCGGACTTAGAACTCTGACGTAGGACACGTGCACGCAGTGCATCACCTTCCGCACGTGCGGCTTGGACCAGCTCAAGATAAGTTATCTTGGGCTTATCCTCCCGACGAAGGGCGAGGAGTGTCTTGATCGCGAAATCGTGCCCATCAATAAACATCGTATAACGTTCTCCAGCGGGGTAGACATTACCACAACGGTGGAAAGCCTTGTTAAGGCGCACGAAATAATCAGTCTCGACCTCTCTGGAGCGCTGTAGGGTATCCCTCAATGCCAGGATCGCAGACTGAATGGCAGCATTCGTAGCGTATGACCTCAAGAGGTACTGGAATGCTTCCGGCCAGCACGTCACCCTTCCTTCTGAGGCCCTAGATGAACCTCGTACATAGTGAAATTAGTCTTCGGCCACTCTCCGTAAGAAGTTCGGCAGTGCCACGTAGGCTAGTCCTTCGTTTATCCCGAGTATATCGGCTTCCGCGACAAAGCGGGCCAGGAAATCCAACACCCTAATTGGATCCTCTCCAGAAAAGTTCTGGTTCCTCAGCGAAAGCTGCATGCGCTTAATGAAATCTTTCACCTTGCCCGTTCCACGGGCTGTGCGATCCAGCTTATGAATCCTCCAGCCGATAGTGTCGGTAAAAAAGTTACTTTCGGTACATCCTGTTCATAGGTTTCAGTTCCAGGAGTCCGGAGTGTCTTCTGCCCTTCAATCGGGACCTGATTACACCATGGATGGCTGACGACCGCTTAGAGCGGGAAGAGCGATCTCGAAGATCATCTTCCGACTCAAAGTCTGACGAGATAGAGCTGTCAGAGTTAATCGGGGGAGATTCCGAAGAATTCCATGAATCCGAATCGTAGTTTCGGCGTTTGGGTTTCCGCCTGCGGCGGTCTTTGCCCTGTCCAGGGTGCTGTTCGCGTTGTGACACAGCAGCAACCGGATCGTTCCGAGAGTGACCATCCATTAAGATGTTCTGCTCCAAGTTCTCTGGGCGGGCACGGACGCGATGGAAACGCTCCTCAATCTCTTCTACGAAGGCGGTGGGCGAACCCAAACTCTCCAAAAATTTGTTGACATCAGACCCAGAATACGGAGGTCTTCAGCAACGTCCTTCGCAGGGGCTCCCTCGACCACTTCTCGGAGGGCACGAAACTCCCCTACTAGGGTATTATGAGCGGAACGCAGAGTGCGAACCTGTTCTTCCAGAAAATTTTCCTGGAAGGTGGTGGCAGCCTCACGGGGAGGTAGGGATTCCGCAGAAGCTGCGGCTGGCTGGGACGCCAGAGGCGGACCAGTAGCGACTAGAGCAGGCTCAGCAACGTGCCGAGAGCTGGCCAACGAGGTTAATAGAAGGTCTCGGGATTCCCGGTGTGGGCTCGAAGTCCTCGAAGCGATTTTCCCGAAAAGTGCTGAACCTGCCCGAATCGGGATCTTAGAATTTACTCCATCATCGGGAACATCCCCGCCATCATCGGAGCGGCTGCAAAGAACCGCCAGCTGCGCCCCAGATGGCTTCCGAGACAACGGTAAAACCGTTCAATGGGATAGTACGGAATGTTCCGAAACAAATGTAGAAATCACCTCAAGAGAAGAAAAGCTCACAAACAACCTTCTAAGTCGGGAGACCACTTTTTAGTGCAATGCCCGCAAGCGGAAAAACACCAGAAGACGTCCAGGTCTTCCTCTCACGAAGCAAACCCAGCAGTAGAGCGCTCCCAGGTATGACACGACTATATCAGGTGTAAGACCGAGGTCAGCCCTTCACGACTAGCGTAGGAAGGTGAGACAAGCAAGGACTCCACGCGAGCGTCATATGTGTATTATCCTCCAAGGAGGCGAAATGTATACAGTGTGGCCAGTGCGACGCGGTGTCAGCACAGGCCGCGAGTCGCTGGAAGCAACCTAAAGAAAAAGGGAAAAGACGGAGGAGTCACGAGAGTGACCAATGAGAATGGCAAAGCCGGAGGACACCATATACAAAGGCGAACAGGACAATAGTTGGTAAATACTCCCAGCAATGCGTTCGTTTAGGTGTCGCAGGGGGGTAAACAGCCCGTTAGCAACGGCGTATCTTTCCGAAAAGGAGTAGAATAGGGACGAAGGCGAAGAAGTCTAGAGCCAACCATGTTTGGGGAGATTTACTGAGTTGCAGAAACTTGGCGCTCTGGCACTATATAGTGAGTAGTAACCTCCCGTACTGTGCGGCTAAAATATCACAAGTACCTAAAATACATAAAATATAGCAGAAAGTACCAGCAATGCTGTTGCCAACATTTCTGACTCACCATGTCACACATGTACCAATCATACCCCTATTAAGGCTGCAGAGCGTGCGCGCGGGCACACAGTGTACAACTTGTACACCATGCACACCGCATTATGGCAGATAACCCGTTTGTATCGGTGGTAAGCATCGCTGCGCAAAGGCGGGTAAATGACTAAGTCGGTGAAGTATCCCCTGCAGGGCGTTGCACTACGGTGTTATTAAGGTGTGAGGTGCGTTTCATAAATTTGGAAAATTAGAATTGGTGCTGATGAACTGAAAACAGTAGACGAAGGAAGTCTTACTAATAAGATATGCTACACTATTTTCTCTCCGAATTTCTGAATTGGTTACTTTAAATCTAAACAAGCATGACGTCAACCGTATCTTTGTACTACAAGGCCTATATTGAACCTTTCGTGCAATACATGTTGATTCTAGTGGTGTATATTATGTGTGAGAAGCTGGAGAATTAAATGATGTCTACGTTCGGAATAAACTGAGAGTCGCGAGATTTACATTTTAAGCACGCCTGGTTGTTGGGTAAGGTTCAGAAGTGCCTCAATGTTTCCTTAAACGGATATGCCCTGAACGAATACGCCCCACGTTTGCAATACGCATCGATTGGACTACAGCCTCATTTCGGGAGAACTGAGTCACTGTAAATTTGAATTTGTACCAGCGTGATACTGTCACATGGACTCCGCTCACAGTCTTAACTACTTATGCAATGTCATCTCTATAAATGTTGCCGTCAAGGAAGTAGGACAAAGCAGTTCTGCACCCATATAATTGCACCATCATGGGACTCTCAGCAACAGGAAACACATTCAAAGTGGCATTATGCTGTCTGGGAAGAATTTGTAAAACAAGGAACAAGCTGAACACAACCCGAAGATTCATATGTCTCTTTGGCATCAACAACTATGCGTGTCAGAAGCTTTGGAATTGCTTGCGTCTTGTTCTTTGTGTTAGATGTTACTTGCTTTGGGCTCTGATCTTTCTGTGACAATACAACTCTGAGTTGGTTAGCCAGGTGATATCAGGCGTAGACGACAAAAATTCGTAAATGGGCATGAAAAATGATAACCCTAATTTCAAATCTTAAATTGTAAGTGTTCTAAAGAACTTAACATTCTATATGCATAGGCCTCATGCTAGCCAGACCGTCTAAAGATCAATTGGAAAAATCGTTTTTGTTCTTTACTGTTTATGAAATACCATATATATGTTGATTGCACGGATTGTCCTATCAACGAACCTTTTCCCTTTTCTAAAAGCTGGTATTCACATATATTTCATTCCGCTGGATTGAGATACGAGGTCGGTCTATGCATAGATAATGGCCAAAATTTTGGGGTGCACGGTGGTTATCCTTGTGGTGGTAATCCTGATATTCTTATATTTAGAAAGGGTTTGAAATTAAAGCTTTTCTCAAGAGAAATGGTCGTCACTGACAATGGTTACAAATACAACAAGTGTATCAGAGGCGAGCATTTTGTAAAATCATTTGCGAGGTATCCAAGGACGCATTCGGGCGCTCCGTAAAGCTTTAAATCGTTTCTTGAAATGTTTTACCGTACTTCATGACGAGTATGGTCATGATCTGCCTACACATTCGGTTTGCTTTTTCGCTGTATCAAATATAGTTCAGCTTTTTTTGCAAAACGGAACAAGGTTGTTTTCCTGTTTGTGTAGTGTGTATGATAAGTTTATATCATCTCCCGGGTCGGTTTTGTATTCTTGCTCAGCCATTAAAGCTCATTGTGCTACAGTGTATGCTCTTATTTTATTGCTTGATATATCACATCTTTTTCTTATGGTTTTAACCTAGAATGTGAAACTATTATCCAAACAGGTATTGGATTATCCAACTTCGAACATTTCCCGCACTTCCCTCCAAATATATCCAGCTCATATCACATGCGTATCTCAGATTTCTACTGGGTCTGGGTGATGTAGGAATATTATCTACTGGTACTCCTGCTAATATGAAAGATGTATGGAATCATTCAGGCCCAGAAACTTCTGATATATTCAAAATGTCACACTGATATTTGTGTGATACATCTTTAATATTCTTTTACACTTCTATGATATAAGGCTGGTATATTTTGAGATTTGCCTTACCCAAGCTTGGTCCAAAAGATACCTGAAATGCGCCAGATTCATATCAAGACCTTTGGTGAGACTAGTGCAAATATGTTATCTAATTGAACAATATACTAAAAAAGTATCTGCGTCGTATCCTAACTCCACAAATTGTGCTTCAAATATATCCAAATTATATCATATGTGTATTTCAGATTTTGACTGGGAAAGAACTGGCGAAAACCCATCGCGATTTCCGCCCACCATGTCCGTCTTAAGGAGAGAGGGTACATGGTAAACGATCATGCACCACTTGTCGTGGTCGGGTACCAACCGCAACGCCAGGTTCCGCTCCAGTTTCCGAATCCTACGGGGTACAATTTCGATATTGTAATGTACCGTGCGCATGGGAACATGTCATAATGCAACCACCTTGCGGAGTTGAAAAATTTCGCACGGAGGAACCTTCTAACGGCGCGGCGGGGAGTCTTTTGCAGGGAACAAACGATCATTCGGGTTGACTTCGGTTATAGCTCCTGGGCTTCCTGGTCAGATTTCCTTCAAAATTTTGTCCGTCATGAACGGCGTTGGTGATTTCGATTCGGGTACTTCGTACCGTACCAGAACGTTGATGTGGAGCGCATTGCTTCTACCCAGCGACATGGTCAGTACGTACCGATCCCATCGCGGTGGTCCTCCTTGGAGACGTGCGGGGGTTGCTGCGTGAAGCTTTCACCGGTTTTCACGTACATGGGATCAAATCTCATGACGGAACCCCGTTCGAGACTGTAGTTGGTCGGGGTGACCAAATAAACAGTCCGTACAGCGGCGAATATCCTCGCAGAGACGGGCTAGCAGTATCGACTGTCTTACGTCCAGCCCCGCATGTTGGGAGCCATTCGTAGCCTAAGCCTGGAGATCTCCTCGGGGGTACGGGCAAGGAAAAAAAAGGTTGGGATTGCTCGAGTACGTCAAGGGTGTCCGATTGGACGTAGTTTGCACTAAACATAGTGGCTGTCGAGACGGAGGTAGTGGTGGATTCGGCTCTGGTCTGGTAAGAAACACTCTGCTTGGAAAATTCATCCTTTTAGACACGTAAGACTAGCGTTGGATTAATCGCACAGGAAGCGGGGGAATTCCTGGATGCCCCGCATAAAATTCCCAGTGTCTACCGGCGGGGACCTGTCGACTCGGACCACTACTATCACGGTTTTAGCGAGGAGAACTAATGGCGGATAGTGATCCCGAGGAAGCGCTTTTAATCAAAGATGAAGAAGCCAACGGGACGGGAAACTGTTTCCAAGATGGGGGCGCTCTGGCACGCGCGAGTTCGATGGCTCCGTTGGATCCCAAGAGTAATCAACCCGCCCCAGCGGCGACAAGTGGGCCGGACGGTGGTCTCACTCCTCCAGTGGTGAGCGCTGGTTGAGCCCATCTCACCTCGGGGGCGGTTAAGGAAAATGAGGTTATTGCCCGCTTTTTCTCCGCAGCTGGCCTCAGCGCCACTGAACTTTTGGGAGTTGTCAATATAAATGTGCATGCGCCAGCAAACCCTCTCGTTGGTGGTGGTCCTTCCAATGAGGGAAGCGATTGGGACCAGTTGCGTTCGACTTGACCGCCTTCCGGTAGTAACGGTAGTAGTATTCCATGACTTCGTGATGAAGATAGTGTGAACATGCCGTCCTAAATGGTACTCAATCCTAATTCTATCCAAGGTTCTTTCTTCTTATTAGCGTTCTGACGGTTCTAAATATCCCATCTAGGCATTTTAAGGGTTCCTTAGAGTTCCGTGCGAGCACGGCGGTGAGACTATGTTACAAGAGATTTGGAGCATGTTCAATTAGTTCATCTGTATCTAATTATGGGCCGTACCCGTACCAACTGACGCGGAATTTCAAGACACCATCCCTCTTATTGAAGTACCAAATTTTCTGGTCGACCGCGTACCCCTGCACATAGATGTACCGACCACGCCGTCTTGTAGGCACTTTCTTCGCCGGCCTTTGCTCTTGATGGAAAATATCCTTCAATAGGGTGTCAGCGCTAACTCTATGGAGCTTTGACCTGCCTCTCACGTGGTAGTTCTACCGTATCACAGACCTGCGTGGGTTCTTTTGCCTCGGCGGTGGGGTTAACGTCGTAGTGTTTGACGGTAGTGTCACGCGCTGAGCGGGTAAGGGCTTGTGTGATGTACTGTCTCGAGCGCGGGCATGGGACCCCAACAATGGTTGTCTGTAATATGACCTAGAGCAATCCGCCTCCCTTGCAATGGTTTGAACCAAGGGCTGCGCCGTTTTTTGCGAGGGTGGCGGTTCGTGTCTAACAGCTATTTCCAGTGAACTGGTGTTCACGAATGAATTTCTGCGTAGGGCCTGGACAGCAGGCTTTGTGTCATGACCTCGAAAGTTTCAACGACAAGCTTCGATCGCCGTTACTGATGGGTGCCTCATCCGGAATCACCAGGGTTACACTAGCGTCTGCAGCCGAATCTAACGAGAGACTTGTTGTGCGACTGCTCGAGCGAGGTGTACCCTTGATGGCTATGCTTCCCTCGAAATGATGTGTTCTTTTCCCAACGATGGGTTTTTTTGCCGCAGCCTCCTCTCGAATGGGAGGTGACACTGCAAATTTCTTTGCCAGCTTCCCCGAAGGGGTGTGATCGTTCTTGCTCAGCGTTACTGGCTCATATTTGGTAATACGCTCCGTATTTTGCGGCGGGTTTGAGCTCTGAGTAACCACCTTGGTTGAGGATTTTTCAACCGACGTTGGAATCGGAGTATCCAGAGTGGCATTAGACAAAGCACTTTTGTTGTCGTCCCGCGCGAACGGCGGCAACACTACTGCTTTAACCCGAGTCTCACAGTGCATATTTCGTTGTGACATCGATGAATCTCCATCCGAGGTATTGTCCACTTCTCCTTCCTTAGACGTAACAACGAGGAAGTGTGTTGTAGTTCCAGGGTGGAAGGTGGTTACCCGTGACATCGAGGTTATGTAGGAAGTAAGCCGACGAAGATCTTCTGTTTACGGCCTAGCTCGGATTTTCGAGAGACCCTGCATATCTGAAAGACCCCGGGTGGGTTTAGGGTTTTCAGGGTTTTGAGATAAAGCATATTTTTTATGCAGGATGATGTGTGTGTCAAAGCTGTTGAGTTCTACAGATATCATTACTTGATAAGTCGGATAGTGAAAATACTGTAAAACCTATGCTTGAAAGGGCTAGAAATGGCCGCTTTTGTTCTAGTAAAACATATACATGAGAATCGAACGTCAACGTTATATCAATCTTTCAAACCATATATTTTTTTCCAGTTACAACAAATATAAGCACAATATAGACTTGAATGACAATCTTCTGGAAGGAATAAAACACACCACAAAGATTTATATAAGATTATTAACACCATTTTTTCGTCCTGGTACAAGTTCTATCCTTCCTGATTCCAAAGGGAATAAGCCCTCAAGACAACAGGGACAAATTCCGCACCATTAAAGAATCATAAAGTGTCCTAAAGTGCACATTACGTGAACCATTTGTTTTTAGGTTTTGTACAAGGGTGTTTCTAATGGGCTGCGATACTACCAGAAGAACGAGCCTGCATTCCTAAAGCCTTTATAAGCAGTGAATCTTTTGGTACAGACCAACGTCATATCTAAGCCTCGCTACGAGTTAGACGTACAGAATTCAACATCATTGTAGACGTCATTTTTGTGGCAACGGGGTCAAACGACGCGGGTGGTGACAAACCCAGGGGAAAGAAACGAATGCCAGGGGGTACCAGCCTGAATAGGCAAAAGCTAATAACGCGATAGAGAACTCAACTGTGCAGATGCGACGCAGAGTTACTCTATTATGCTGCGAAGCACAAGAAAAACCGTGTCGTGGCACGGGTGAATACCTATTAGAAATCCAACGGCGAAGCTTATGCTTGCGGTTGGAAAATGCAGAGACAAAACAAGCGCAGAGGCAGCTATATGATGCGTGCTCACTTTAAAGTGACACGCAACAGCGCTTTAGTTGTGCAGGCGGGAGGCCAAACCGCCCAAGAAAACGAAAAGAAAGGAAGGCAGTTGATAGCAGGGGGGCACGGACTGTGCTAAAGAATAGAGTAGTTGCTAACGAGGAAGGTTGATGAAGACGAAGGGGGAGGAGGAAGGGTTGATTCAAGTTGGGGGGGAAGGTCGTCGAGGGAAAATGGTCTACTCGAGTTGAGTTGACTGTGAGGCTTCAACTCGGGGGTTTATATAGACTTGCACTAAAGTGCATACTCCCGGTAACCAAATACCCTGGTTCTCCTGCCATTACATACTAGATTGTTAAGGAGAGTAGAATGCCTTACGTGAATTTGGCATATAACCCTAACCGCACTCGATTTTATTTAAGGTCTCTCTGACCTCACTTTCACCACAGTCGCAGCAAGACGTACGAAGACGGTTCGCAGTTTGTCACTCCGCAGGCCGGACACCGCTGCCCTCGTCACTGAGATTACACATGACGACACGGGATCTTAACATGTCCTGCGGTCCTCCCTAATTGATGATGAAGCCATTGAAAGTTCTCGCCAGTCCAGTGGTTCCTGTGCTAGCGCAGAAGTCGCGTGGTCACCGAAGTTAATGGCAGAGTTTGAAGCCATTCTTCGTAATATCGCACGCAGACCTATCCAATATCATTCGGTGGATAATATACTGCACATTCTCTGTAACCGGCTGCCAACTATTTACCTCAAGGGGATCCTCTTCGTTCTGCGAACTGCCTTTCGTGCTTCTGCTTCTTCTCGCAACCCCGGGGGAGATGTAATGCTTCTCATTGAGTTGTTTAAATCTCTTGTTGTTGGTTGAAGACATTATTCCTTGTTACTTGTTCAGTGTTGTCTACGCTGTTGTGGTCTTTCCAATGCCACAGAGGTAGATGGTGTATAGTGGCTGCGTGGCAGAGAAGGCGGCGTTCTGCTGGTTGGTAGTAGCGACGAAGGCGGCACCGCGGTGGCTGGCGACGCACAGCTGGGGCGCGCGGTGTCACACAGAGGCAGGTCGGTAGCGTGGAAGTACTTCAAGATGCGCGGTGGTGCGCGCTTGGTGGCGCGGCGGCGGGAGTAAGGGAAACAGCGTGGAAGCTGTTTCTTATATCTCCCGTTGAGATGTGGAAAAAAATCTTGTTGGGGGTGGCATGTTCGTGAGGGATACCCCCTAAGATCCGCCACCACAATCATGACGATACGCAGAAGCAATTCTCAAGCGGCCAAACTTCTTCGACGAAAGTTCGAAAAACAAAGATATTGATGGGAAATGAAAGACCATAAGAAGTTGGGCAATCCCAAAGAGATTTTCAGGAATATAAGCTGAACAATTTCTGAACATTATAGAACAAAGTGCGAAAAGAGTATGCTGAGTGAGAGGGTCCGCGAAAAGCAAATGTGAATTAAAAATTTACCCCTGTAGTGCAATTGGATGCACTGTCCCAATGGGTGCATTTTAGGATAGTTAGATAGTTATTATGCACATGGGTGCAGCTGAGGTATCCCACGTGTAAGGTAGTGACAGTTGTCGGCCACCACCTAGGGGACCCCTTGATAGGTAGATTGTTTATTCTTTTCGACACGTGGCTACTAACCTCGGAGATGTACTTAAGCACCTCACGTTGGGCAGAGCTCACAGTGGTAAACCATAAGTACCCCCTAGCCGATTCTTCATCGTCTAGTTTCCCATAGGGCCGTTCTACCGTCACTACCGGTGCTGCACGCCTATCTCGTGCCCCGTTGCTAGCGTCCGTCTGCACGCTCCTTCGTCCCCGCTTGGGTACTGCGCACACTACTTCCTAATTTAGGCATAGTACACGGCCGCAGCTGTCCCTGTACTACAACCCCCAACTAACGTTCTATTTTGGATTCAGGAGACGATTACATAGAAGTCTTGAACACTAAAAGCTCAATAAAATCAAAACATAGAGGTACAAATGAGACAGATGATGTAGCTTTTTCCGACAATGGCAAATAAGATACCGGTTCTGAGTTGCTAATAAGTAGAAAGGCGTTCAAACCGCTCCACTTGATTTCTGTTGGGACGGAACCAAAGACTACGACCAGCAGTGAAACCGTTTCCAAGTCGTTCCGTCTCGCGTTGTGCACAGGTCATTTGCTGTCCACGTTGCAAATGGCTGAGAGTATCCGAAATTGGTAGTTTCATGACCTCGTGTATTGGTCCATATAGAGCTTCTACACCGCCGCTGGTTGACTTCAATCGTGAATGACTCTTTGCAAAACTATCATCCTATATTGGTTGGATTTCACAATTATTTCAAGGAACTAAAGAAGAAGCAAACGGATTCCTTGAATTTTACGGCTCCCACACCCCTTCCATTTAAGATTCCAAAACATATTCGCGAGAAGTGAAATCTGTCTTGGATTGGTCAGGAAACTCTTATAATTAATGTTAGAGTTGAAGCTATATGCGGTTGAAGATGATTAAAAGCCCAGTAGAAATCTGAGATGCACATGTGATATGAGTAGGATGTAGTTGAGGGAGAATTTGTAGAGTTATGATACAATTCAGATTTGAGTTTAGTATATTGTTCAATTAGATATCATATTTTCGGGAGTCTCAGGAAAGGTCTTGATATGGATCCGATGTATTTAGGGTATAAATTTAAGGAAGCATTGATAAGGCAAATTTCAGAATATATCGAGCTTATATCACAAAAATGGCAAATAATAACAAAGATGTGTCACATACCTATCAGTTCCACGTGTTAAATATTTCAAAAGTTATCGGAAATATATCATTTCTGTAAATTTTTCATATCTGTACAATGAAAATTTCTTACTAATCTTACGTCCTACAGAAATATCATATCAATATCCAAGCTGTATCATGGATTTGCACTGGGAAGGTGGAAAACACTGAAGCGTTCTATATGCCGTGATTCATATGGAATTTATGTTTATTTATGTCTGGTTATGTGTTCTTTTCTCGCTACGCATGGATTTCAGTTGGCGACCAAAGATGAAGTATTGAGTTAAAATGACCTTCTGCATAAGCAATGAGACTAGTGTCTATTCGACCTGATTTCTGACCTCATATGATGTCAATCCCGTCTACCATCGAAAAAAATCAAAAAATTGCATTTCGAGGATGCCAAAAGGCATTTTCAAATATGAAATTTGAAAAGCGCCTCTAGACCCAACCGAGCCGTATTTTAAGTAGTAATAAAAACTTCTAGAGCACTCGTAACTGTAGCTCAGCGGTTTCAAACCGTTTCAGAGCTAAATAAGACCGAGTTCAAACCTCGCTTCAGTTTATTAACACTCTAAAACTTCATTTGGAGCTCGACTACTTCTAGTTCTTAATTTAACTTCAGAACGTGTACACACGCCCACTTGAACTGCAGAGAGAATAAGGTGACATTTGCTAAAGAGGTTGTTTTGACTTAAGTTAAACTATATCTAGCAAGTTTAACAACCCAGATCGAAATAGTAGGGGGCTAAAGATAATTGAACTGTCTTTTTCTTTATGAAAGATATGCTCATTTTAGTACTAAAGACGAAGGTTGACAACCTTGTGCACACTATATTGGGCCAACTAAAGCGTAACACCGTTACAATTGCTTAGATAAAGGCCAAAACAATCTCTACCAGTAACAGTGTGAGACAAAAGAACTTCTTTGTTCCTCCTTAAATGGCAGTCAAAACATATAAACTTAGAATTCGTATTTCCCCTATAAACCTCGACTATGGGCCAAATATGGCCGCGATATGGCCAAAATGTGGCCGTTTAGCCCGAAAATTTCAGAGAACGTGTAACTACGGAAAATAAGTACTTTAGCCACCTGACACGTGTACACTTCGGACATTTTTAGGCCACATTTGGGACATATTTCGGCCATATGAAGAAAAATGAAACTTGTTGATCTCCACTTTTTAATCGATCTCACAACTTTTCGAGTTAAACGGCCACATTTCAGCCACATTTCGGCCATATTATTGGGCCATATTGGCGGTTTGTAGGGTTTCCTCCGCATGAGTTGCAGCGAACATGATACAGAGCTTTTGATATGCTTCCATCGTCTCTTTTCCTTTTCTTTCCTGTGCGCATTGTGGTGGCAGATTTATGGAAGTGTCCCACTCGGTAGGGACACTCCCCAAAATGTTTTTTTGGTATCTCGATCCACATGAAAGAGCACAGCTTCCACGCTGTGCTCCCTCTCGATCACCAATCCCACCCCCGCCGGAGACGCTGCCGTGTGACTTCACCGTCCTCCCGACCCCTGCGCGGCGCATAGGCGCGCTGCCATCATATCTCTCGCGCTTCGGCTGCCGCGCGTTGCCGGTGAAGTATATGCAGACCGTCGTTGCGCCACCACAACAGCACAGAAGGAAAGCGCTGGCGGCGGTGCCCGTGGCGCCGTTGCCATAATGGAAATCACAGGAAGGACTGGTACTGCGCCGCGCGCCACTGCTACTATTACTAGCGCGGATTACTAGTGGTTTGTGGGCGCTAAATTCGCGTGCGTCGCTACTACTCGTACTGTTGCTACTGTGGTCGTCGTGCGCGACTGTATCGCTCTGAATGTTTTCGCCGCTGTCGTCGCCATTATGACTGCTGTGCTGCCGCCGCCAGAGGACTCGGTGCTAGAGCGTCGCGGGCCGCTGCCACCAAAGCGACGGTGCAGGGATGCTGTTTCTCGTGTTCCCCGCTTTCTCGGGCTTGAAGCGAAGTGAAAGACAGCAGGCAATTCTTGCATTTACTCAATTGAATGTTCGCAAATTATGGTATCTTATGAGGACTAATCAGGGGTAGGACTGCCCTTACATAGAACTGTGATGCTGAGCCTTCAATACTTGGTATATTTTCGGCGCCAGGCACGCAGAGGAAGCTCCGTCTTCTGGAGTTTGGCGGCATATCGCGATGCCACAAAAAACACCGCGTATGTAGACAGAGGGGGTACGAGGGGCATCAGCATAGAGTTGCACGCGGTCGACGTCAGCATCAATCGTCTTTTGAACAAGGTCCATGAGAAGCTTTTCGAAGTCATCCAAACGAGAAGACCGAGAAGATTGAACAGTGGGGTCGTAGTCCATATCGTCGGAATCATCATTCGAGGTGATAGTGAAGCTAGGCGAAGCCTCTTCAGCTTCGTACTCTATGACGGTAGAAAGAAGGCGGGGGACGTCAGACCTATCGGTAACGTTATCGGTAGGCTGACGAATTTGACTGGTTGTATCGGTCATGTTGGCGGCGGGTAGAGCTTACGCAACGTAGGATACCAGATCAACCTGAGCATCGAATCACACGATATGTATGTATACCCACGACGAATGACTACTCTCTGCCTTCTTAGCACATATCATGCCTTGATGGGCCTAGTCAAGGATATACCCATGGTGAGCTGAGAGTATTGGTCACCATGCCAAGCTGGCACGGGATGGCTATTGTACTAGGTTATTCATGAACAAAGAGTATACAATGATACGAAAGTCTATCTAAACCCCCGAGTTGGGGCCTCACAGCCAACTCAACTCGGGCAGACCACTTCCCCTCGACGAACCTTTCCCCAAAAACCGCTACCGACCCTTCTTCCTCCCCGCTCAGTCGTCACCCTCCAACTTCCTTAGGCAACCACGCACTACCCTTTAGCACAGACTGTGCCTCCCTTGCCGACAACCATCTCTCTTGATTATATAGGTGGCCTGGTCTCACACCTCTTTTTCTACTAAACTGCAGTGCTCTGCCCTCGTAGGGCTGTTGTTGCACTGCCACTTGCTTTCTTTCTAGGGCAGTACCGCCTCAACCATAGTTGGTGCTTCTGCCGTTGTGTTTCACGCTGGCATTACCGTGCAGCTACCACTGAAGTTCTGCATTCAACCGCAAGCTAAAGCTATTCTGTGGTTCTGTGGTGCTCGCCGCGCCGAACTAGTTCGTTGACCTGCCGTTAAGGATGGCACCCCCTGGCATTTGTGTTGTTTTCTCTGGGTTTGACACCACCCGCGTCATTTGGTGGTTGCTGTGTCAAAAATGACGTCCACACGCGTCAAATGAAATCCAGTCCCAGCTGGTTTTGGGTGGGAATCAGTTGATTCAACTCCTTTTTCATTTTTTTCAATAAGACCTGTTTCATTCCAAGTGTTATCGATCAGTTCGTCAGCTAATTCACAATAAAAATTGTGTGGGCTCTTCAATTAGCGGTCACCATTGGATTCTTTGTAGACGTTCCAAGCATCCACGATACAGATAGCCAGAAGGGAGCTATTGACACGAAAAGACCACTCTTTCCCCTCGTTTTTCTTATCAAACTTCAAATCATCTTGACGGGATCGATTATGTCTATCGATCATTGAACATGTTTGGTAGTATTCCTCACATACTTCAGGGCTAAAAAGCTCGAGTTCAATCTTTTTGGAAATGTTGCCTTCCCTCCTCCATCTTTCCCTCGCTATAGCAGTACATGATTAACTGCTCCAGAAGTTCATGTAAAGAATCTTCGTTCTCTATCCACCCACATGACTGCCATTAAATCAGTATTCATGGTAGTTCCCTTTGATACCATAGGCACAAATTCACTTCTGTTCGATAAAGAGATTTCAAAAAGGTGTTTCATCGGATAGCCTCGAGTTGCAGTTTTTATAACTCCAGTAAATCTCAGTCCCTTGTGTAAAAGAGAATTTGCCGTATGCACACTGGCAAAGAATGAATCTGCACACACTAGTCGCCCGGAGCCAAACCATGGCTGCACCAGCCGTAATAAAACTGTAGTGCCATGTCCGTGATCTGAAGAAAACTCTAAAACAGGTTTTTGAGATCCCATACTAAGCTCAGTTTTCAACATAATGCCACTTCTTCCACAGCAAACGGTCTTCACTTCCAATCCACTTTCGGGTTTACGATCCAAGGGTGTATAATGAGGAAGGCCTACATCGATCCAGTCACCTTCCTATCCTTACCACCGTGACATGCTTTCGTCAACACAGTAATTATGAGAATGTGTGACAAGTGATATTCGATGTTGGTTAATTGCTTGTACAAAACCATTTACCAGGCTCCACCGCGCCATACCCTAAATCTTGGCCAATCAATCTTGCCGCCGTCATTGGTACACGCTGCACAGTTCGCTCTGCTCAAACGTGCCGCAGTCTTTGGCTACTGCTGTGCGGAGTAATTTGCCGTAGCTTGTGTCGCCGCAGTCCGTTCAAATGGCAGTACCGACCAGGTAGATAATAATGCTGTAGCTCACGCCATACAACGGCATTGTGGTAGTCTGTTATAAAAACTACTTCGAAATTGTATGCCGCAAATCACGTTCAACGTAGAACGTTATCTGTTTGTAATCACACAAACCAGAGTTGGTGCTACGGAGCACTCAGCGCCATTTAACGTAGTGTTACGACGACTATCCACTGCGAGTGGCTGCAATTCAGCACAGTTCTGAGTGGAAGTCGCACAATCGTCTATCGATTTCTAGAAACCTAATGTCCCTTCAAACATATATCCCATCTACACGGTATAAAAGCCAGAGGTAGCTAGGCTGAACATTTCTCTTTGCAGAAAAAGAAGAACACAATGCAGCGAATTCAAAAGATTAGTGTGTATGCCTCTCTTGTTATATCAAAGCGCAAAAAGAAGCAATTATGCGTTGCTTGTTGCCCATTTGAAAGCTAAAGGACGAGAAGAACATACGGTTGGAAGAGAACGTTTTGTTTTCTCCACAGTACTGGTTGGGATACCTTCGCGATTGTTTAAAAGGATTTACAGAATGTCACATTCGTCGTTTATGCTTCTTGCCGAGAAGCTCGCTTTACATCGCAACTGCAAGTTTCGAAAGAGCTCTCCACTTTTACGGTTATCCGTGTCCATAAGATGGTTAGCTTGGGGATCATACCTTGATATTGGTATGGCACACCTGCTGCCTTCCTCTACAGTTTACTACTATATCGAGGACACAATTGAAATTCTGAACCAAGTTCTCGATATATGTTTTCCTTACCAGGATGTGGCGTGGCTCTCAAGGGTTGGAAAATGTTTTTCAAGAAGAGAAGAGAGTGCTTTAGATATGTGTGCTGGGACGCTAGATGGTATTGCCATCCGAATCACGGAGCCTTCATTCTCAGAGGTTGCAAACTCCTCTACATACTACAAACTCAAGAGCTTCTTCGCCCTCAATCTTCAAGTGAAGTGTGAGTCGCAGTATCGCTTCACGTATACATCATGCATATCGTCAGGATCGACGCATGACAACACCGCCTTTTCGATGAGTACTTTAGCAACTCTACTCGAAGGAGGAGGAGAGAGTCTCTTGGCAGGGTACTGGATAGCAGCCGATGATTACACCTGCACAAATAGACTCCTAGCCTCGTGGCCGGGTAGGTCACTGAGCACAGCTAAAATCTGTTTCAACTATTGGCATTCGTCGGCGAGATCGTTTATGGAACAAATCTTCGGAATTCTTTTAGGTAGATGGGGGTATTCTGGAGGCCGCTTCGCTGTTCAATTGTGAAGAGTGCCGCAGCTGTTGAAGTCTGCTGCCAGATTCATAACTTCATTATAGACAAAGACAACTCAGCCGATGTTCCGCCACCTTCAGAAGCCGGTAGTGCCCATCACACTGAACTGGCCAACCACACCTTGTACCTTCAGAATGAATGCGATTTGAATGAAGCCTTGCATCACAGACGAAGAGATTTGGAGTCGTCACAATTGCGCCTCGACTTCACACAAGAGATAGAAGCTAGAGCGCGTCGTAGACCACATGTTTGAAGAGGGCACAGAACCTATTCGTAACCTCTGATAGCGGTTCACAAACCATACGACAGCATGTCTTATTGGAAAGCTTCTAAATTATACCGAGCCCCCTCGTTCCCCCGCATCACCCCTGTCATCCATGCTGGACATTGCTTTTTCAATGAGGTGCCTGGTACACACAAGACGGAGCTACATGAGAGTCAAAGTGAAATTACCATCCTCTGCTTCGGTAACAGTCTCTCGAGCTCGAATAGAATCGATACTATTCATAATGTTGACCTCCAACTCCATCAATGAGGACACCGTCGATGCAACTTTCGTAGCTTGTTCCAATTCTAGTATACCTGCATCTGCAGATACGGCGGAGGACCCATCCTGAATAACGATGGGCTGCGGTGAAGTGCTACTCTGCGCAATCTGGTTGAGAGCAGCAGCAACGTTTTCAATTCCTTCCTCCCTTCGCCTTTTTCGGCTCGACGTCTGCACAGGGGGCGACGACGCTCGAGTACCATCGGTATCATTAAGACCGGCTTGCAATTGGGCCGCTGATGGCATTACTCGTACTACAGCTTCCAGGCTTGGATGCTTGTGAAACACGCAATGGCAATACGAAAGACTGTCGTCACCACTCGTGAAGTTTGGAAACGTATCGGGATCGCCTTGTCGAGACCGACTGTACTTTTTGCATGCGATGGTATACGAGGACCGCAGTTTACCCCATCCCTGTTTTAACGTAGTCCCATTGCGGACGTGCAGGTGTTCTGTTGGATCGAATTCCAAAAGTACGTCCTCCGTGATTCCACAAGCGGCATCTGGGATGATATCCGGCTGGAAGCTTTGGTCATTGAACTGCTGCAGAAACTCGCTGGAAAAAGGATCGTGGCGTCCTGCGTCCAGCTCTGATCGCGTATCTATACGTTGATACATTTGGGAGACAATAGTTGAGTGCCTTGCATCGGCAAAAACATGGCACAGTGGAGCAGTTTCATGCTTTGCCCAATTCAGTGCGCGCATGCGTTCAATGCTCGTGTACAACGGTGACCTCTCCGGATCTACACATCTGTGTTGTTTCCAAAGCCTGGAGAGATCGACAATATTTTCCGCGTTGCATACGTTCGCTTGTTGCAATCTAGCGGTCATCACTGGTCTTGATCCTGATCCCGAAAGTCCCAGACGACGGAACGCCGCTGAAAGGATGTTTTTGAGTTAGGCAAATTGATACTGTCGCATTGTATCTGGTGTTGGTCGGAGGCAAAGCTGCGGTGGCGGTTAGTGTGATCATTTGCATTAATGTTTGATCGAATAAGGCGGAAGAATTTGATAATAGTTGTTGATCTGTTCGTCTATCACAGGATAGAACGGGAACGCTCGTAAAAGGTTCTTTATGTTCTGCAGCGCTTGATTGGGGCGCAATGAGCTTTTGAGGAAGCCTTGCTAGCTCAGTAATGTTGATAGAAAAAGAACGCTGTTGATCAGAAGGAGAACTTGCATTGATGGGTGCCTGGCGTATGTGCTGATCAGCCATTGTAGTGAGAGCAAATGTGTGTGGATCCACTTATGACCCTCGGACATCAACGGAGAGCGTCGCACTTACTGAAGATCAGAATGTCTGCGCCTCAAAGCATTACAAATCTTTTCTTGCAGAATGCAAATGCGAAACGCCCTGTGGGTTCGAGGGAAGCGCCGATCTCTCGCTACAATTCGCTGCCATGTCGGAGGCCAATCGTGTTCATACTGTTCGATGTATGCTCCTGGCTTTAAGTGCACCCCCCGCTGTCCTAATCAGCTGATGAAAGCAAATTCGCAACGATCACAGAAAAGAAAAGAACTACAGCGTGCACTCCAGGGCAGGTCCAGAGTTACAACCCAGTACGCAATACGAAGAGTACTCCTCTGCGCTAATGCGTTTGCTGCCATAGTGCAGCTGCACCCAAGAATGGTGCCAGCGTATGCCACTAGAATTACTGGAAATGAAGCCTTCGGGCCGCACCAAACTGAAGAACATAAAAGGCGTAGAGGATCGCTATCCATTCAGTCACTTCGTGCGCTTTCCTTCTTGCATTGGTACAGCGACATGAACGCCATAGCATGCCCCACTGGCCGAGGGTCAGCAAAGAAAGTACCGGTAATGCTTTTGCCGAGTAAGGAGACAATATGTTCCACTCATGAAGAGTACACCAAGAAGTGGAATGAAATAATAGATTCCTACAACAGCAGAACAATTTGTAGGCAACAGAGGCCCTCTTCGCCCCTAATGAAACGTGCATTTCGTAAGGTGTTGAGAACATATATGCCTATACTTCGGATAATCAAGTCGGGTAGTGACTTCAGTGATACATGTACTACATTACTCAACGAGGCCACGGCAATTGAAAACCAAAGAACTAAAGAAATACTCCTTGAGGCGAGAGAGAAGCACCGTGAGGAGGCCAGGAATGAATTTCAACATTACAAGGAGCTTCGAGTGAGCGCCAAGAGCAATAGAGAAACTATTCACCTCGTCTTTGACTTCGCTGAAAAGGTTCTTCTCCCCAGGCTACTGCGAAAACCGGGCCAACTTTTTTTTTGTGACTGGCCTTAAGGTCGACATCTTTGGATGTCATATGAGCAATTCGGGAGAAACCAATGTCTTCGGACTGCCTGAAGGGCATTGGCGTGGTAACAAGACCGCGAACGAGGTGGCCTCGATGAACAATTACACAATTAATGATTGGAAAGATCGCTTTGGCGCAGCTAAAACCATCGAGCTCCCCGCAGATAACTGCAGTAGGCAGAACAAGAACAGGTATATGTTGTTTCATTTTGTATTGCAGATTATAATAAAGTTCGCAAACTCGATAACGCTGAATTGTCTTGTTGCCGGACACACACAAAACGACTGCGACGGTGCATTTGGGCTGATGAAAAGACGATTGAAACAGGAGAACGTCGTGTGTCCACAGGAAATGATGAGCACAACTAATACTAGTTACCACTGTAATAGGGTTGTTTGTGGAAGTTCTGTTGAGTGGATTAATTGGAAAACGTTTCTCAGTGCTTTCTTCACGGTTCCAAGTGGATTCCGAATCACCCGGTATCACATGTTTACATTCATAAGCACTAACCCCGGAAAGGTTTGCGTCAAAGAACTGTCAAACAGTTCAAATACGAAGGTCTATAGCCTTTTAAAAAGAGGCGTGAGTGCCGAAAATGTGGCAGAGTCTGCCAATGAAAGCCATTTAAGTGGGTTTTCGTGCCGCATTCGGCCGTTGGCGAAGGTCCCTTCCGTTCAAGAAGGGAATAGAAGAGATTACTTGATGAAGAATGTCCTGCAACGCTACTATCCAGGCCATGAAGGGCTACATGAACGATACTTCGGTGATGGCGCAAATTGGACCGAACGAAGTTGAACGTAGTAGTAATGTATCTCCGGGACGGTTTGTCCGACTTCAAATCTGTTGAGCTTGTTTAGAAGAGCCCATTGAATGCTACATAAAAAGTTGAAAGGTCCAAAATGGTCCACTAGAAGTGTCTGCTCTGTTTCGCGGTTTCAGCGTTTGTGCAGTAACGAGTTTTTAAAGTAGATCCAAACACAAATGTGGTCGAAGGGTGGAGAGGCGGCAAGCTATACACTATAGAACTGCAGAGGGGTGTGCTGCAAGTCAGACAATGTTGCAACCTGCGTCTTTACGATTCCAAATCTTTCAGTTCTTGTCCAATACGAACGTTGCAAGTTTAGAAGCTTTCAATCTTGAAACCGCTAGATTTCGGTCATTTTGATAGGACAACACTGGAAACTTTTTTGAAATCTTAAATTCAATTTATTGAAAGCAATGCATGAGCTCTTCACAACTACTTCTATGGTAGAATATCCAAGTTCAAAGTTTTGAAGCAAAAGTTCTCTTTATTTTTGCATGATCTTGTTACAAGAATCTTGTTTTAATAGGTGTCCTAGAACATCCAAAAAACTACGATAATAAAGGCAAGAGGCTTGATGTGCGAGCCGCGTCCCCGCCCCTGCCGCCAACGCCGCCGCCGCCCTTGCCGCCGCCGCCACCGCCGCCCTCGCCGCCGCCGCACGCGCAACCACCGCCGCACGCGCCGCCACTGCCGCAGCACGCGCCACCACCGCTACCGGACCGAATTGCGCCGCCTTTGCAGCCGTTGGGCGTGGCCGCGTTGTCGCTGCACCGGCTGTCCCCCCCGCCACCGCCGCTGTATTGCGCGCCCAGCATAGTTGGAAGCTCTGTGTGTTCCACGTTCTGCACGGACATCCCGACCGAAAGCCAATATCCGGAAAAGGTGCGCGCCGAGTGCGATCTGCTACTTGCGCTGTGAGCGTCGTCGTCGTCGCTGTCGTCCCCGCCGCCGCCTCCACAGTCGCTTTTGCCACCATTCTGCATGCTGACGCGCCCGATGCCGTTGCCGCTGCCGCCGCCACAGCCGCTTTTGCCACCACTCTGCATGCTAGCGCGCCCGATGTTGCTGCCGCTGCCGCCGCCGCCACCACCGCCAGTGTGCCGCACATCTTGCCGTGTGGCGAGGGCTGCGGCGCGTCGCACGCCACAACGAATGGCTTTGGCAACTTTGGCTCCGAAACGTGCGCCCAGAAGTATGGCAAAGGTCACAAGTCGGTTGCTAACGCCGCTGCCGCGCCTGGCGCTCCCACACGACCGCCGTCTGCCAGGCGCCCCGTGCCAGGTGCGCCTTGCGATTGGTGTTATAAGCTGCACCATAAAAGCTACGGGTCGAGCAGGTTTTGTTCCGTGCATTGTCGTAGAAGAGTGGCCGCTACTAGGAAGTGGGAGAAGAGTCGCACAGAAAAGTCCAAGAGAGTAGACGCTGTTCGCTCGGCTATGTTGGCTACGCCACCGCCCTCGCAACCTTGTGCATTGCCAATCTAGACGGGTAAGAGACGTTGCGTCGTGGGCAATGGGCTTGAACAGCTACATACTTCAGATTCACCGTCTTCTTTTTACGTCACGCAGCCGTATAGTCTGCCTCAGCCGCTTACCTTCCCGACCAACACTCCGCCTCCGCCTGTGTGTGCGCCGCCTCAATCGCTGCAACCCCTCTTAGCGCCCGCCATCATGTCGCCACATACCACCGCCTCACCACCCGTGCGATAGCACGCCAGTTATTTGCCACCGCAACCACCACTACTGCCCAACCACGCTGTGCACTACTCGCAATCCATTGCGCACGCCGCCGTTCCGTTTGCACACCATGTCGTATACGCCCCGCATGCGTCCCTGCCTGCGCACTCCGTGCCCAAGCTGCATGCTTGTAACATCCCGTCCATAACCCACTCTGCTGCTTCTCCAAGATGCGTGCCTAACTGCGCGCCCATGCAGTTTCTGCTGCTGGCAGTTTACAACACGCCTATATGCTGGCAAATGGAAGGGCATTCGAGCTGCGCATGGGTGGAACCACTCCCCCGCTGCACGCACGCAAGCTGCACCGCGTTCGACCGAACAGCGCGCAGTCGTGGTGCCGACGCCGGTGGGCGAGAAGCGCGTCGAGAATTCGGAGAGCGCGGCGAGGGCGCTTCTTTGCCTCCGCTAGACCAATGGATCGGAGACATGAACAACATGTGTTACGCTGACAATGGTAAGTAAAGTCTGATAGTGCCTATCTTTTTCACTTGTCGCCACAGTAATCAAGTGTCCTCTGGCTTTATGTTGTGCTTTCTGTAGATTATGTTCATCTGCAACTTTTCGAAAGCTAGCTCGTTGCGTACGCGTTCGCGTTCATTCATTAGCCGCAATATCTCCTTTTCAATTTTCTTTGCTTTCTGTTCATGCTCTTTCTTGCGCTCCGCTACCCTCGCCAACTCAATCCGAACATCCACTGGAAACTCCAATTCGCTGTTCGTGGTAGTCTTGGGAGCTCCTGTCACAATCGCGGCGATTGGTGGCACCGCGACGGGAGCCAATAGCGGAAGCGGCGCACTGCGAACTGGTGTTGGCACAAGATCCTCTTCTTCGGCGAATGTCGTTTTCGGACTTAGGTATGAAGAGAGCCTTTCAGATGGCCGTCAACGTTGATGGATTGGCAGAATTGATGAGGGTTTAGTAGTCTCGGCATCGTCAAACACTAACTCCTCCTTTGTGCAAAAGTTGCTTGTTGTGTGGCTGTCATCTTGATTCGCCGCGGCAGGACTCGCGGAAACGAACTGAACCTCACTGCTGTCGCTTCAGCGCACTTCCACATTCTCACTGTCTACAGTCAACAACATGGTCAGGTCTTAGTGCATCCGAAACCTACACTCTTTCACGGCCTTTCTGTTCCAATTGCAGTGTTTGAATACGTTCATGACGACTAGTTCTTCTAACTCTACTAGAGGGACCCGACGGTACAGAGTTTTCTTGCGAGAGAGAATTTAATGTTTCCAGTTGTTCGCCTTCTCCACCAACCACTGAATGTAGTAAACGATCCACTTGAATTTCCTCTTCCAAGTTGTCTCCATCAGAGTCAAAGACCGAATTCCAAAACATCATGTCACTTATGCCCGACACCTTGCGAGGCAAACGAGCATTCCAATGCGGGAAGACGATCATCTGTGTTCGTCGCTCGCTTAATTTGCTCCTATACTTGTTGTGAAGGCGACCCTGAGCGCTAAAACTTCGCTCTGCGGCGCAGGATGATGGTGAGCAAGAAAATGTTCGACAGGCGAACTCAACAAGCTCTCGATTGCGCTGGTCCGCTGCCCTTCGCCACCTTACCAACGGAGCGCCGTGATATTGTTGCAGATATCGCACATTCTCTACGTTCATAGAGCCCTGGTCGTGCCACCTCATGACTTGAGCGTCGTATTGACAGAGGATGGTGTGCATCACTGCCACAGATTCATAAATCTATACGCGCTGCAGTATTGCCGTAAATGTTCCTTAAACGGTTCCATGTAAGGCGTAGTATCTTCTGGGAATTGAACGAGATCAACAAGTAAGCCGAAAAATGAATGGTATCCAATAGGTGCACTTTTATCCTGCTGCGAGTATTCCCCTCTACCAGTCTTCGCTTTCGAGCTTGCAATGCTTCTAAAAGTTGTTGTTTCCTAGAAACGTCAATATATCTCCCAGTTGGAAGCTGAGCCAGGTTTTCTTCGAGCTCCAAAGTTTTAGGCAGCACATCAGCAATAGAACAGTTGTCGCTGTCCCAGTCACGCAAGTACTGTCGCACGACACGCAATACCCGGCGAATGTCATGAGCTTCTTCTACCAGCGTGTCATCTTTGATTGCACTATCAAAAAACAGTACACGGCTTTCCTCCGCCTTCTTTGAGCGTGTCCGATACAGCGTCGTGCGGTAGTCAGCTTCATTAATTGCATTCAGAAATACAGGTCGGCAACTAATGTACGATTCTAGCATGTCCTCCATGACGGCTAACCGCGTTACACAGTGTCGACGGGGTAGAATTGCAGTGAAGTTAGTAAGGTCTTCGTCATTGTCGCCATTTGCTCAGGATCGCAAAATGCCTCTGTTCTTAAGGATATCGTTATGTTTGTGTATAAGGCCCTTCACACGCGAAAGGAAGAGCTTATGATTTCTCGTCTCTGTTACAATATAGGAGACACGAGAAATGAGGCCTTTATCCACTCTATCGTCCCGAAATCCTCCATGAGAAGATCAGAAACATGGGCTTGGTCCTGAATACCCACCAAGCCCTTGTAATTCATTGTAAGGGCCTTTCGCGCATTGACGCATGCTTGCGCATTATCGCTCACAACGCCACATATGCGCTGCATCCCACCAAAAGGCTCTACTGAATTTTCGACAACCTGTACATATTTGTCCGCACCAGTGGCTGAAGACCCAGTGTAGACTGATTCAACGTAAAAGGTAAGCTGCTGTGAGCGCTGTTGACCCTCACTGCGCAACAGCACGTTCACAACAATTGAGGAGTTAGTGTCCTCCCAAGCGTCAAATATAACCGTGCCGAAACCCGATTGCAGCCGACTCTGCATACCAGAAAAGGCAACGCCCTTAATTTCACGATAGTAGGAATTCAGTAGTTCTCCTGACACCTTCTGGGAGGTCCGTATATGGTGATCGACGTACCTCGGTCGCAGCTTTCTCAAGAGCCGGACAAAGACATTCTCCCGCCCGTCCTGTTTGTCGAGTAGACTGAGACACGGCCATCCTCTCTCACAAACTGCGGCGATTAAGAGTCTATTGATTTCATCGGCTTCTTCGGACGAACAGTGATCAATAGTTGGGATTTCGACCTTCTGCTTTTTGGAAAGCGGGTGTTCCTGATCCAAGCTGGACATGGATATTCTTCGGAGACCACGAGCGTCATCCTGAAAATTCAGTAGTTTTTTTCTTGCGACAGTTTCTCCGTCTACGCTTGAACGAGATGGCACCAAGTCTTTAGACAAAGCACGGCACTGCATACTGATAGTTTCGCGCTCTGGAGTGCTCATCGGAAAACAACGCATGTTTTGCTGCGCTTGTTTTGTTGCGTGATCGTTGTAGAGAACAGAATTACACCTTTTGCACTTTCATGCCGTTGTCCCCTCGACATCGATTTGGTCTTAATGTTGCCGCCAGTACGCCAACCTCCGTCCCCCTCGTCTGGAGTTCGAGCCATTGGAAGCCCTTGAAAAACCTCCTGCTCTATAGGAATGGGGCTGTCGCTCCGAAGCCAGAGGTGAATAAGAGGACAAAGGGGTTGGGAGTTCCCGCGAATGATGACGAGCGGCTCGTGCAGGATCAGATGAAGTGGAGCGCGCAGTGTCTTGATTTGGCTCCATTATTAGCGTCGGAGCTTCCAGTGCCCCGTGAGTGGTGTTTGTGGCTCAGTTTGTTGCTGGTGTAAATATCGAGTATCATGTAACTTACAATTGGGCGTATGGCATGGCGCGTGGACGTTACTGGTTTTCCGTCGATAGTACGAAAGTCTCTTGTGTGGGTAGATGTGTTAGGCAGAAAGGAATCGTAGTTTTCTGTTCCAATTGCGCAAACGCAACCTTGGAACAACTTGTTTACATTGTTGCTGTCTTCTGAGTTGCTAACAATATAAATCACGAGATCAGGTAAGTGTAAAAATATGGCCGCAATGAAACATCAAAAGGGTCCTGGAGCCACTCCCAAAGCGCCCAGGGGCTTGGCTCGTCTTCTGGGGACCAAGTCTTCAAAGCGGCTCCCGGAGCTTTTTTGATGTTGCATTTGTGTGGCTGCAGTAATCCAATGCATACGCTCGGGCTCTGAATAAGTTGAATCTTTACATTGAAAGGCATTTTCAACAATTGATAACTTCTTTAACTAATAAGTTGAACACGACGAGTGGCTTTATGGCAGAAACGACGGATTCTATCCAGACACTATTGGGAAAGTGCCAGAAAGATTGGCACATCTCCCGGGTAGGTTGCAACGGTTCATATGAGATATGGCCGCTCAGGAGTTGCCACGTTAAGAGAAAATTTCCATATACTAATTCTATACACTAAAAAAAAGTATTGGAACGGCCCTTAGGAGCCTGAAATAGACACGCGCTACGGCGCTCACGTCGCTTTGTGACGAAAATTGTAGGGAGGTTGAAGTCGTTTGCCTAAATACATACGTGTGGGTCACTGGGGTCATCCAAGAAAAGCCAAAATGACAAGGCGACAAAGAGAGGCCCTTGAACACTTCCTCATGGTTACATGGTACATACAAAACCATGCAACTACCGACACAAACACTATTTGACCGCCATGCACTTCAAGTGCACGGTTGTTTCGGTTCCATAGTACCATGGAGTTTCGGTGTCACTTCTGCGGCGAAATTCACCTGGACGGAGTTGCACTATCGCATTCATTCTTTGTCCGCCCCAAACGATTTCAGACTAGCGGGTATATCAGCATTCAAACGACTAAACTTCAAGACAATCTAATGGGTGCAGTTGGATCACTTTAAAACAAATCCGCTCATTTCCGTAAGGGGGCACTCAATTACTGGGCGGAGGACATTGACTTCTTACTGGATGTTGTTGCCAACCGCGAACCACACGATACGGCAGATTGGGAGCTGGTACAGTCCGACTTTAACCACTGGGCAAATCTCAATGAACGTCCGACGAGAAGCGTAGAAAGTCTCAAGACAAGTTTGATAAAGTTGCCTACGTTAGAAAGAAGACTGGAGACCCAACAATTCCCCCGCATGTGCGCCGTGCGAAACTCATCTATCGGGACGTACAAGCCAAAGCCCTCTTGAAAGCGTTGGGTAAACCCGATGGCAACATGAATCCCTCAACAGAAGATGTCCAGAAAGCAAGGCAAAGTGGTTCAATTCTTGGATTCCTTGCCAAGAAGCAAACACGACAGGAGTCAGTCCCCGACACAGGAGCATCTTCCAGTACTGTAGCAAAACCAGCAGCAAAAAAATCGAAGCATGTAGTCGATTTTCCCCTGGAACGCAGACTGCAACTAGACGTAGTGCGGCACATGGAGACCATGACTTCTTCAATGCTCTCTATGGCCGAAATAATCAAGACCTCGCAGACCCAACCCCCGAAATATGACATCACGCAGCTGCGGGAGATTATCCGCGAAGAACTTGGTGTCGCACTTCGTCTTCAGAACACCAAGATTGACACCGATGGTAAGACAACCGAAGCCCAAACACAGCCGCATGCTCCAAACAACGATTTGGAACGTAATCTTTTCACACCGTTCGCTACTCGACCTCCCGCTAATACCGAGCGTACACTGTTCTAATCTGATTATGGCCAATAGTTCTTGTTCGGAAGTTCATCAGATGGCAACAAATTACCATTATGCGTAGCCGAGCCAATGGATTTACCGGGAGCAAACAAGATAACCTGCGAAAGGGACCTTTGAGAGCTTGCACACCCTACTCTGCTGTCTGGCATCTCGACGGGTATATCTTTTGTAAGATCATATCTATAGCGTCCTCCTCAATAGAAAGTGGTATATATCGCTCATTTGCCTTCCGTGCCCGCACGAGTTTGTTGCCCGTCGCCGTAAAGCTGGGAGCAAACGCATTGTCTCCGAGGACTCTAAATGTGTGAGGCGTCATTTTTTCAGATACTCTGGGCCAGTACAATCCAGATATGGCGGCCAAGCCGTGAGTCATGACACGAACCCGGGTACTTCACCGCTGCATGAACCAGTTCTCCTCCAAAGTTCCACACGAAAAGGTTAACAATCTCTACGGAACCAGTCAAACCGTTTAGAATGCGCGTTCTATCCGGCTTTCCTGCGGAGCGGAGTATTTTATACGAGCTCCATATGTAACAGCAAACACGTCTTCTTAGTACTGTGCAGTTTGTGGTCTTGCTTGAGCAAGTAACGACGCAGAGAATTGAATTTCAGAAAAGATTGGCCATTACATTCTCGTTCCGGGTATTTTATTCGACGTTACGATGTCTTAGAGTACAGATAGTGCGAAATCAAGCCATGTAATAACTGAGGAGAAAACAAATCCAAAAATTGGACACATGGTATACATGGTATCTTCGCTACAAACGTACCAAAGCGCTAGTTCAAGTGTATCAACTGTACGGAGATGCGGCTTCCGTCCCCTTCTAGAGTTTTGGTTTGCGTATGGAGACCGCATTGGCTGCATATTTGACACTTTCTGAAAATTTGGGAGGAGTATAGAGGTTAGCTGTGGTTTAGTGATATTCAACGCCGTTACAAAGTCATTTTGACCACCACAGGAGAGCAATTGGTACCAGGGAGTCGAACAGTTTGCGAGGATTGGTCTAATAAGTGCTTGTTTGTGATATTGTCTCTTCTTTGATATGCGTCGGCGTGACGGCGGAGACTGGAAGAAAAACAGGACGGAAATGAACATGAAGTTGACCGTGCACTGGCAGAGCAAGAGCCATATTTGGAGAAGACGCATGTTCCTCATCACGGTGTTCTTTCATTTTTCGTTACAGAACAAAGTTGGTAGTACGGACGTTAGTAGAGTTGTATGTAAATAAGGAGCGTTAAGAGTACCAAACTTACTTTCAAGTTACGTCTGTTACTATGGATCGGGGTTGCCGATCCCGCTCCAGAATGACAATCTTCGGCAACTTGAAATTCGGTTTGGCGCCTTCCTATTCGCCACCGTTTGTCATTATCTCACTATAGCTTTTCCTGGATGACCCCACTGTAATGTCTGACACACTCAACGCACAAACAGCTCGTCGCCGGACACCCAAGCCGCGCATGCACCGACGCTCCAGCCGCGCATCCTCGCGCGCCACGTGTACAAAAGTGTGAGCAGCTCCACCGATACCGTTCCCATCTTATTTCTGGCAAGGCTGGACAGCGACTGCGAACGTTCGACTGCGAACGTTCGTTTGCCGTTGATGCGCTCCAATAGGCGTCCTTTACGAAATATTGTTTCTACTACGTAGTTGTGCAAACTAACGGAGTCTCGTTTTGTTCCCGCTGTTATATAGTTCTCGCTGTTATGTAGTTTTGCGACCCCACGGGATCTGGCTGTATACGTCGTCGTCGTCTCTTCGAAAACATTGAAACAATGGCTTGCATGATCGTTTATTGCTGCAGTTCACAGAATCGAGGGCCACCACCACCAGTTTCGTAAAAGAAGCCGAGCTTGCAGGTGCGGTAATACGCACGAGCAACTGCTGTGCCGAGCCACAGGCGGTGCTGTTGCGAGACGAGCTCCATTCTCTTCGAGCCCCATGGACAGGGCGGCGGCGCCGGATGCGGCACACAACTGCCGTCCCCGAAACTGCACACGTGCGCGCTGCCATTGCGAAGCCAAACGACGGCGCTCGCGCTGCCCAGCGAAACGAAAGAAGGGCTTTCGTCGAACGAGAAGTACAGCTGGGTCATGGCAAAAGTGGAACACAAGAGGTTAGTTGAGACGTATTGAGATATGTCGAAGGCGGTATAATTCGAAACTTACCAAGGAGGTTGGTCAAGGTGTTTCCTTCTACCGAGAAACGTTTGAAGGCGAAGGAGCTTGAATCGGCAGAGAAAGAAGCGGAGCAGTAAAGTTCGAACAGAGATGATAGAAACTGACGAAACGAATCACTAGTATTGCACAAAATCCCGTTTACGTAACATTCTAACCAATAAAATTCAACCTTCAAGGACTTGAAAACCCTGCTTATGTCTCTCAACGCCGCTTTCCACAGACGCCGAGCAAGCCACACCATCACGCATCCTCAACATTTTTCAACTTCAAAGACGCAACGCGCGAAGCATGGCTCTCCTGAAAACGTTCCCTGGCCACCTGCGCTCGGGTTTTCAAAGAACGAATCGGTGCTTCCACTTCCCCATACAACTGACACCGTACCCGAGCACGATGCTCTTCAAACGCCGTGCGTGCGTTTCGCTTTCGGATCCGCTCTAGATCTTCTTTCTGCTTTGCCGCTTTCTCCTTCTCAACAGCAGCTGCGCTCTTTCGGGCTTGCTCATCCCTATGAAGGCGCAAAAGGGACAAAGCTGCCTCCGATGTTAACACTGCCCCGAACGTGGTGTCCAGAAATCCTTGACTTTGAACCCGTACGTTTCCAATAATCTCGTCTGCGCTTCTGGTACGAAAACGGTCTAACATATCGATCATTTCCTCCACAGAAACAATTTCATTGGGGTTCTCAAGGCTCTTTGGGCGTGCTTGGGCAAACAGACGGTACTCATCTAATGGCTGTATTCCTGTCTTCATGAAGCCTGCTTTGATATTGAAGGGTGTAAACGATGCTTCATATGCCTGCGTGATGATGCGACACACATCAAACTCGTTAAAAATATGATGAGAAGGAAGGCCCCGACTCGCTTTCTGACATAAATCACGAAAGCGCGCTTTGAATGGAGAGAATACGGCGACGTCTAGCGGCTGCGTCGTTCCGCTAGTGTGCGCTGGAAGGGCATAAGCGATGATTCCTGCCTCTCGAAATCGTTCAAGTACTGGTATGCCCATATGGGAGCGGTATCCGTCGTAGATCAAGAGCATCTTCCTCCCATTTTTACGAAGATCTTTAGTATCCTCGGCGAAAGCATCCGCCCATTCGTGAAAGATGGGATAATCTACAGCTGCCACATCTTTACGTGTGGTAACAAGACAGCCCCTCGGAAGAGTATCAGCAATTGTCTCTTCGTAAGATCGGAGAGGATCTGCACGTGTCTGGTAAGTTCTGATTCGGAGTCTGGTTCCTTGTAGGACTGCCAACGGTCTTGCTTTATCTCCGTTTGCATGCACTGCAGCTAGCAATGTGATCCTGTTCACGTTCTGAAATGTTGCGCCACAGGTCAGCATCTTATGTGAACGCGTCGAATAAGCTTTGCGGCGGCTCCCTCCCTCTTTCCATGCAGATATACCTGTCTCGTCCACATTAACGATTCTTTTGGCGTCAATATTATGCTCTTTGATTATATGTTCGATTTGAGCGAAGTGCGTTACCAGAGTTTTGGCGTTTGTGGCTTTGAACCTTGTTGCATCTTCATTGCGCTGCGAGCGGAACAAGATACGATCACAATGACGGGCTTCGAATCCACGACAGAAACCGACGCCTAGACGATCATCAACAAAAGGCAGTGACTTACGCCTTGGGAACGGAAAGGTTTTCACCATCATCTCCACTACGTCTTTGAGATCCTCTCTGGTTAATGGTCTACCGTGCTCTGCGTAGTGACGAAGCACTTCAATGACTTTATCTTCTTCCTCTGGTTTGAGCGCAGTTCTGGAACCTTTTGGGTAACGTTCATTGAAGCGATGCGTGTACTGGTAATAAAACGTAGAGGACGGGAGACCGACTTTGAATGCTGCCTTGCGTATGGAGCAACCCTTGCGAACCAGCCTGGCTGCTTTTAGAACTCGGGACAGTTTGGAGGAATCACGAGGTTTGAAGTTCCCGACGATGGGATTCTCAAAACGGTTGAAACCCAATCGGAGGTGTAGAGGTGGGCGAGGACGAGCCATATTGGCTGCTGATCTGTGGCTCAGAAGGTTGTCTGGTTCTACGGGAAGGTTGATTCTTTTATATTGAATGCGTTTGGCTCGAACGTGGAGAATGCGAGAGAAGGACCATGATGTGTGGTTGCGTTTGTCCGTTTGTTTCGTTGGATTGGGTTCTGTTTCGGTCTGTTTGCGCGAAGTGTATGGCTCTAATTAAGTTAAACGCATATCGATAGCATTTAGTGCTCTGCTTCGCTTTAGCTCCACAAGAAAGTTGGAGTTCAAAACAATCACAGAGAACGACAGTGCTTCGTCTTCGAGGTGCAACTAGTTAAAAGAAACCATCTTTTTGTCGTTTTGTTTCATATTTGACGCGCATGCGCACAAAACGGACTGTTCGAAACTTGAGGACACCTGATTCAATCAGGGATGACCCCGCTGTAGTGCGTTTGCACGTGCGCCGCCACGTCCCACACGCGCAGCATCTTGTCATTATACGACACCCTCGCCACGTGCGTGCCATCCGCCGACAGCGCCACGCACTCGACGTCCGTCTCTGTTATGGATTACAGGCAATGCCATAATGGCCGCCTCACGGCGCGCCATTGTGGCCCAGCTGCCAACATGGCGCGCAATGCGGCGGCCATTATGGCAGCCCTGCACGCAATCCGGCGCGGAAAAGAGATGATTGCGCCGTAGCGCGGCGCTCTCATCTCTCTATAAAAGCGCCGCGCCGGACCGCGCAACCGTCTCCCTTCTCTCTGGCCCCACGCCTCGAACGGACAGAAGTGCCCCTTAGTGCCTTCTCCGCCAGCAAGGCTTCCTACATTATAATAAACAATACTTTATTAATGTTCTAAATTTGTGTTTTCTAAAAGTTTCGTAAAGTTCTGAAAGTTTACTAAAGTCTGAAAGTATACCAAGTTTGCAAAAGTTTGCATAAGTCTCAAAAGTAAGTCCAATTTATTGAAAGTAATAAAGTATTCTTTCAATAAAATTAAGTCCAAAGTTTGCTATTAAATCAATTATTACAATTGGTAGCATCGCTACTATAATCGTTGCTAACGTTATAAATTCTATTTATTTATCTATATCTGTATGTTTTACATAACTACTTATATACTTATCTAAATATCTATTTTTCTATTTTTCTATTTAAGTGGTTAACTCTCCAAAGGTGTGCCACGTGGCCACGGAAGTGAAACCAAAGCAGGACCGTAAACGCTCCGCTTCTCCTAAGAAATTGGAAATAGAAATTAAACCAAGTTGTCCTAATACTCCACCGAGACCGCCGTCACCTTCCCCGCCCCCCAAGAAAAAGTAAAAAACCGTCCAAACGGACAAATCTACTGAGGTCGAGTCAGTGCACTCGTCCTCTAACAAGACGTCTAAATCAAAGGGCGGGGCTCCGAAGGGTGGTAGGCTTACGTTATTCGCCAAACGTGGTGACGTAGTTGCGAAAAGCCCTACGTTTAGGACTAGTCTTCCGAGACCTATTCGCCGCAATAACCTTAACTCAAGGCCAGCCCCCTATCAACTTCCCGGGGACGACGTCTATCGTCCAATCACTACGCGCCATTTGGGTGATGCTGATGGTGATAGGATTGAAGAGATTGTAACGCGAGTCAATCGCAACCGCATAAAAGGCCGTCACTTTGATAGGCAGGAGATCCGCACGGGACAGCGAGAGCATCGTGCACGTGATTTGTGTCGAGACTGTAAAATTCATAAGTCACCCACGGTCTCGTGGACCGACCACAACGCTTCGTCCCAGCACCTGCGAGCAGCTGTAAACAACTCCGGGTTTGGAGCCGCACGCCACCAGGTCTTGCTGGATTACGGGGATAAGTTAAAAGTCCACTGTCCAGTGTGTAATCTCTGTTGTAAGGACGTGCTCTCGTGGGGTCATCATTACATGACCGAGGCCCACGTGGAGAGGGTCAAATTATTCCTTGAAGTTGCCAGCGCAGCAACCTTGCCAGGTGGACGTCCTTTCACGACTATTGCAAGGGCTCCGAAGGAAACCGTGGACTCTATTAGCCAGGTTACGAATCACCTGAGGACCAGGCGTGGTAATCATTAAGTTCATTGAATTATTGAGACATTGCTTGATTGATTATTGGTGATTGCTTCACTTGATAATTGCGTAATAAATTCGATTGTTATATTGGGTTAATAATTGTTCCCTAAAATGTCTAATCCAGGAACCCCCTCGTTTGAGCAAAGCGTGCAGGCAATCCAAGAGTTGCAAGTGCAGGTCACGCAATTGACTCAACAATTGAATAGTGCTAACCAAGCCTTTGTAAATTTATCCAACAAGACGCGATCAGACTCCATCCTCAAGATAGGAAAACCAGATAAGTTTACTGGCAAAGGAGTACGTAGTTGGATAACAAGTTTGGAGAACATCTTCGACAGTATGAGAGATGACCCTAATGATGAGCTGAAAATCACGTACGCCATCAGTTATTTGGGGGGAGACGCTTTACAATGGTACGAACTGATTACTATTAGTGGTGATCACCCCCAGACCTTTGAAGTATTTAAAGAAAAACTGATGCAATATTTTGAACCAGTTAATAGGGAAATAAACGCCAGGAAAAAGCTTAGTGATCTAAAGCAAGAAGGGAGGCTAAGTACTGTTCGTTTATATAATCAAGAGTTCACCAAATGGTTGCTACAAATCCCTACCATGTCGGATGCTGAACAAATATTCCACTATAGTCAAGGCCTGAGAACAAGAACTAGAATTGAGGTTGAAAAATCAGAACCTCATAATATTCAAGAAGCTATGAAGATAGCTGACAGGCTTGACAATATATTTGCTAAGAATAATTGGGGAGCTAACCGCAATGTTGGCGGCTCCCGCAGCGCAAACCATGGGCCCACCCCTATGCAAATTGGGAATATTAATTCTCAACGAACAGCTCATGTATCAGGGGAAGAAAAGAAACGATGCTTAGAAGCCCGTCTTTGCTTCATATGTAAGAAGCAAGGTTGCGTAGCCAAAAACCATTATAATAATAATGGCCGAACTCCAAAAACTAGACTCAGCGCTAATTAGCGAGCAATTAGCGCTACCGTGTAAGAGTATGAGTAAAAAAGTTAAAAAGAACAAAAAGTCAAATGTAGTCAAGCTATGTACCTTCTCACCATACCAAAGGAGAAGAAAGTCAAGGCGACAGTCAATGTTGCTATTCCATGGAAAAGTTAAGTCAAAGTCAGCACACCCATGTAATGTCCTAGTGGACAGTGGCTGTGAAGAAATTATAATTTCGAAAGAGTTTTGCTAACAGAGTTAGCTTAGAAACTCTTAAGTCAGACCTTCAAGCAGAATTGTGGGATGGAACTCTTGTCCCTATGGACATTAGTTCAAAACCTCTCTCTTTAACAATTGACAAGACAGAATTTTCTATCAAACCATATGTAGTGGACCTAACCTCTTATGACGTAATCCTAGGCATGTCATGGTTAGTGAAAATAAATCCACTCATTGATTGGAAGAATCATAGAATGTTAATTCGTTCAGGAGATAAATTAGTCACTCTGGACGCAGAGTCTAGTAATTATGGGACCTCATCCAGTCCGACATTCATTCTTACTAGTAAACAATTCAACAGGCTTGCAAGGAAAAGTAAGAAGATGATATATCATATTGTGATGAAATCAAGTCAGGACGAAGTCAAAGAGTCCAAGTCAAAGTCATTAACTGATAATCAAGTCGATATACAGTTAAATAAGTTGTTAGAGGAATATAAAGATATATTTCCTAACGAGTTGCCCAAGAAGTTACCTCCTCATAGAGAAGTTGAAATGAGGATTGATTTAGGAGAAGGAGCCAAGCCAAAGATGGGACCAATGTATAAATTGTCCCGAGACGAGCTCCAAGAAATGAAGAGACAGCTGAATGAGTTAATGTCTCATGGTTTTATAAGACCAAGTATAAGTCCTTGGGGAAGTCCTGTATTATTTATAGGAA
The DNA here is from genome assembly GCA_030374805.1 of Gracilaria gracilis. Taxonomy (NCBI): domain Eukaryota; phylum Rhodophyta; class Florideophyceae; order Gracilariales; family Gracilariaceae; genus Gracilaria; species Gracilaria gracilis. The sequence goes on from JARGSG010000191.1 coordinate 725,430, forward strand.
AGAAAGATGGTGGTTTGAGAATGTGTGTAGATTATCGCGCACTCAATAAACAAAGCATAAAAAACCAAGTACCACTTCCCAGGATTGATGAAGTCTGGGATCAAATCGGAGGATCTACCGTATTCTCGGTGATTGATTTGAGATCAGGATATCATCAAATAAGATTAAGAGAAGGCGATATTGAAAAGACTGCCTTCAGAACAAGGTACGGACAGTTTGAATACTTAGTTACTCCATTTGGATTGACAGGAGCACCTGGTTGTTTTCAAACCTACATGAATATGCTGTTTAGAGAACACCTCGCTGAATTCATACTAGTTTACCTAGATGATATTCTAATATATAGTAAGACTCCTAAGGAACATTTGGAGCATTTAAGAAAAGCATTCGCAATTCTTAAACAGAACAAACTGTACGGAAAATTGTCTAAGTGTGAGTTTATGAAGTCCGAAATAGATTATTTAGGACATGTCATAACTGCTGACGGAATCAAAGTGAACCATAAGAAAACGGAGTCGATACAAAATTGGGAAACGCCCAAAAATGTCACTGACATCCAAAGCTTTCTAGGTTTGTGCAATTACTACAGGAGATTCGTAAAAGATTTTTCCAGAATCGCCGCACCTTTAACAGATCTTACCAAGAAGGCTAATCTCTTCAAATGGACTGCAACAGAGCAAAGTGCTTTTGACAAACTAAAGCAAGCTCTTAGTAATACACCGGTCCTAAGATGTGCCGATCCTGACTTACCATTTGAGGTAACAGCCGACGCTTCTGCTACTGGAATTGGTGCAGTACTTACGCAAATCGACGGCAAAGACAGTAGACCAGTAGCTTATGCTTCACGAAAGTTATCAGCTACCGAACAAAGGTATTCTACTCATGAAAGAGAATTACTTGCTATTGTCTATGCGTTAGAGGAATGGAGATGTTATCTCCATGGCCCGAAGTTCACAATATATACGGATCATAACCCGTTAAAATATTTAGAAACCCAGAGGAAGCTGTCAAGAAAACAATCAAGATGGGTTGAGTTTATGCAGCAGTTTAACTACGAGATAAAGTATATTAAAGGCAAGGCTAATAGAGTAGCGGATGCCTTATCAAGAAAGTACAAGGAAGTTCATCAGATGTCTTTCGATATAGTGAGAACCCTTTTCTCCGTAACTACCGTGAAAATAACGAACGATTACTTGGAGAAATTGAATGAAAACTACAAGAAAGACGACTTCTTTAAAGAAGTATTAGAAGAAACAAAAGAACCGTTTCAATTTAAAAATAGAAGGTTGTTCTTTGAAAACCGCTTATGTATTCCGAAGGGAGATCAAAGAGAGGAGCTACTTCATGATTATCATCGATCATTGTTGGGAGCCCACAGAGGCAAACAACGAACCATTTCCTTACTGAGAAGAGATTTCTTCTGGCCAGGTATGAACAAGGATATAAAGGAATATATTGAAAACTGTCACGAATGTCAGAAGGCTAAAAGTCTAAATATTTCTATGGAAGGACAATTACGTCCTTTTCCACCCCCAAGTAAGAAGTGGGAAGTAATATCGATGGACTTTATCTTCGAACTTCCAAAGACCAAGAATGGAATGTCTTCTATTTTAGTAGTAGTGGACAAACTAACGAAACGAACACATTTCATCCCAATGAAACCTAAGGTGAATGCCAAAGACACTGCAGAAGTTTTCTATAAAGAAATTTACAAGAATCATGGGTTACCTCGAAAGATCATATCTGATCGAGATACCCGATTTACCGGAAATTTCTGGAGTGAACTTATGAGCATTCTCAAGATAAAAATGAACTTGTCTACTGCATTCCATCCACAGACAGATGGACAGTCCGAAAGAGCTTTTCGTACTCTAGAGGAAATGTTACGATGCTTTATTAGTTATAGTCAAACAGATTGGGATTTCTATCTACCCGGTCTTGAGTTTGCTTACAATAATTATATTAATGAAGCTACGAAACAAACTCCTTTCTTCTTGGAGTATGGAATCCACCCTGTCACCATATCCGACTTCCTACGTCAAGATGAAGTCAACGTAAGTAATGATGCTACGGAAAAATTTCTGGAAAATATTTCCTACGCCACCGAAATTGCCCAAGAAGCAATTAACACGGCAAATAGTCGTATGATTGAACAGTCTAGCGGAAAAAAGGAACAAGTGTTTCAGAAAGGGGATAAAGTTATGTTGTCTACGAAGAATCTGAATCTTAAGAACGGGAGATCGAGGAAACTATCTCCAAAGTACCTGGGCCCCTTCACAGTTGAAGAAGTGGTGGCTCAGGGTAAAGCCTGTAAACTGAAGCTTCCTGAAAAGCTGCGGAATGTCCACCACACATTCCATGTTTCCCTATTGAAACCGTACCATGAAAGGAACTACCCAATTGCTGGCAGGAAGAAACCGGATCGAGCAGAGGAAATCGTGAGAGTCGAGGAGGATAAGATCGACAACATCTTGTCTCATCGAATTAAGGAAAGGCGTTTACAATATCTAGTTCACTATAAAGGAACTGATAACACGGAAAACCGATGGGTCGACACCCAAACACTCATCGCTGCCTCAACTCTTTCGTTGATCGATGCGTACACGGAAAACCATGTCGTCTAATGCAAAATTGATACCGATCTATGATCAATTTAGTGCAACTATCGCTTTTCGTGAGCACCTCGTGGCAGGAAAGAAGGTAAAGGATTGGTTGTCTGCAATTACTACAGTAGAGATTGAAGTGGAAAAGTTAGCATGGACATTGTTTCACACATGTTTGGGATTCTATCATTTGCATGGCCCCTTCATTTCTGGACCACAAGTTTTTAACATCTTAGTCAGGTTATGTAATCATGTCCACCTTGGAATGTCAACTCTCGTCGGAGAGAAGTTTCTTATTTATTACTATCATTTCGTGATTGGCTGTAAAGGGGATATTTGTCGTGAGAACACATATGCCAAAGAAGTGGATTTATTTATCTCCGGAATGGATTCGTTTGGAATGACAAGAACCTTGTCATTTGAGATTGATGGATTAAGAATGGTTGTACCGTTCCCGTTTAAAGTTTATGTAGAAGAGTTGTAATTAATCGAGGACGATCAATGATTTAGAAGGGAGGAATTGTTATGGATTAGAGGCAATGCCATAATGGCCGCCTCACGGCGCGCCATTGTGGCCCAGCTGCCAACATGGCGCGCAATGCGGCGGCCATTATGGCAGCCCTGCACGCAATCCGGCGCGGAAAGGAGATGATTGCGCCGTAGCGCGGCGCTCTCATCTCTCTATAAAAGCGCCGCGCCGGACCGCGCAACCGTCTCCCTTCTCTCTGGCCCCACGCCTCGAACGGACAGAAGTGCCCCTTAGTGCCTTCTCCGCCAGCAAGGCTTCCTACATTATAATAAACAATACTTTATTAATGTTCTAAATTTGTGTTTTCTAAAAGTTTCCTAAAGTTCTGAAAGTTTACTAAAGTCTGAAAGTATACCAAGTTTGCAAAAGTTTGCATAAGTCTCAAAAGTAAGTCCAATTTATTGAAAGTAATAAAGTATTCTTTCAATAAAATTAAGTCCAAAGTTTGCTATTAAATCAATTATTACAGTCTCGTAGCCGCGCAGCGGCTCGCCAACGGCGGCGCCGCGCTGCGTGTCCCACACGCGCACGTCCCCGTCAGCCGACGCCGACCCCGACGCGGCGCGCGCGCCGTCCGCGCTCAACGCCACGCATGACACGGTGTCGTGGCCGCGCAGCGGCTCGCCCACGGCGCGCGCACTGCGCACGTCCCACACTCGAACAGTCCCGTCGTCGCCGCCGGACACGAGTCGCCGCCCATCTGCGCTGAACGAAACATCCTGCACCGCGTTGGTGTGCCCGCGCAGCGCCTGCGGCAGCAGCGCGCCGCTCTCGCCGTCCCACAGCCGAATCGTCCCGTCCCGCGACCCCAACGCGATCCGCTTCCCGTCCACGCTCACGGCCACGCACTCTATCTCTGCGTCATGGCCGTCTTCACCGCCGCTTGTAGTCTCCGCCTGCCCGCCTCTCACGTCCCACACTTGAACGGTTCCGCGCAAATCCGCGCAAAGTCCCTCTGAGCCATCTTCAGATACTCCCACGTATGAAATTCGTGCCCCCTTGCGAAAATCTGTGGCGCCCCCATTTTCATGCTCCCAAAACCCAAACGCTCCACTATACAATCCCCAAAGAATTTTGGTGTCCTTTGCAGCGAACGCTACACCCATCACCAAGTCTCCAATCTCAGCAACGCGCAAGCAACTTCCAGTTTCTGCATTCCAAACGCGAACTTCTTTGAGCGATCCGGACGCAATCATTTCCCCATTCTCACTCAATGCTACACACATTACCACACTTTCATGTCCCGACAGCGTTTTACAAACCGCTTCTCCGTTCTCGAGGTTCCAGACACATATCGTTCCATCGTTCAATCCAGACACAACCTTTTTTCCACTTCCACTCACAGCGACACAAAAAACATGACCGACAAGAGAAACATAAGCCTCTCTCCCAGTCACAAGTTCACGAGGCGCGTCACCGCCCTGCAGGTCCCACACTAATACCTTTCCAACGTTTTGAAGCCCACATGCAACCCACCTTGAGTCCTCGCTCACACAAATGCATTCAGCCGAATTCATGCCCAGTCCTATCACAGTCTCCACACTCGACTCAGTGTCCCACTTCTTCACATTACCATCAAAATCCACGCATACAACCATTTGTCCATCGCTTGATAGTGCAACACACCGGAAACTTCCTACCATTTCGGCTGTGCTTCGACTTCCGTACTTCACATTGTACTTCACCATTCGCACACCTTCACCGCTATAAACGCAGAGCACCCTAAGATCGTCGCCCTTCTTCACCACTCCAGAAACCTTCCCTCCCACTGTAATGCTCTCCAAAACAACCCCTCCTGCACCTGTCAAGAACCCTTTCCTTGCCTTCAACCATGGCCTCTCTGCAATCTTTTCAACTTCCTGCACAAACCTCCGTGTGGTCTTGCACTTCTCCGAGTACCATACCAGACGTCCGTACAGCTGAAAGTGTGCTTCTCGACCGTTCTCCATCACAGCATGATAGCTCAACCGTGCTGCCTGTGCAATTACTCCCAGAGCTTTTTTCTTCTCCTCCTTTCTATCCATATCAGACCTATCGACAGCCTGCTTACCGATGGAAAAGTCACTCTCAACGCCAAAAATGTCACCACTCTGCATACGCTTCACCACCCATTGCGGTTTCAGCAACAACCAAACCAATTCCTCATACTCTCCAGCTTCATGCAGCAGTCGACAAACGTTACCTTCGAGATATTCGTCATCATGTACTGCATTCCACCATTCTCTTCCCTTCCGTTCGGTTTTAGAGTCCCCAACTGTCAATAATCGCTGGAGGCCCAACCAGACACGAGAGCGTGTCGTTTCTGTCTCATCGACATTCACAGAAACCTCCTTCGTTTCAGACTTAACATCATCACCAATGCTACTACTGTAGTTGTGCAACAAGCGCTTGAAATAGCATTGCTTCTCATTCTGCGTATCGAATGAGAGGGCGTCAAGGATGTCATCATGGACACGCAGCACCGAGCTCCGTTCTTCCTTGTCCTCCGGGATTACCACTTCTACAACTGCAACCGAGTGCAGCGCTTTCATCACTTCTAAAGCGCTCCTCTCCTCTCTCAAATCCCATAGCCGTCGAAGCATAGACACAGGCACCTCTTGTTGTTTCTTCAGTACACACAAGGATCTATGCATCTCTCGAATGGACAAAGGAAAGATCTCCAGCTGTACTCTCTCCCCCCAACGAAGTTCCAGCACTGAGAGAGATGCGTTTGTCACATTCCGCACCAGTCCATATCCAGTTACGTTGCCCTCAACCATCGTATTTGGTTCCCTCTGAAGTTTCTCATGATACAAACGCAGAGCATCTTGTTCGTGTCCCTTCGCATATGAGAAATACTTTCGAACGCCTGACCCAGTCACAGCCAGCAGCAAAGGAATCCCCACACATGCTTCTACTATCCGCTCCAATGCTTCTGTGTTTTCCTCCTTGTCAATTGTGTACTGTTCTAATCCTGAATGTTTCAGAAACATAACTCGTGAAGCTTCAGCTTTCCTTGGCCCAAAATGTATACATTTGTCAGCCTCATCGGCAAGTTCTATCTCCCTCGTTGTATAAACAAGGCGGCTGTCTGTCTTAATCATACAAGCCAACACCAAGAATGTACCAGCATCAAACCCGTTTGCCATCCAAACATCATCAACAAGAAAGAGGCATGTGTGGCGCGCGAACCAATTTGCGGCCTTGTCCACAGCTTGCTGTAGTTGTCTCACACTGCGTATGTTACTTGCAAGCCGTTCATTTCCTGTTGCTTCAACAACGCGGGCTATCTCCTGAATCAGCACATCAATTCCAGCATCTTTGCCAAGTCGCATGAACTGCACACCATCTGGGAACCTCGATCGGACATCCCCAACATCGTCTAAGCCTCGAAGCGCACAGGTCTTCCCCACTCCACCTCTACCAGCAGCCACAACTGCTATCACTCTATGTGCCGAACGTTCGAGTACAGCTGTCTTTAACTCTCCCTCAAACGTATCTAAGGAATCGTAGTCCAGAGTGAGCCTTGCGGGGTTGGGTGGAACAGTCCCTCCCTTTTCAAACTTTGGTTCACCTTGAGACGCCGGTTCTCCCTCGAGATGGCGGCATTTATCCACCAAGTCAGGTCTCTTATTTCGAAGCCGTTCTAAGATTCCATTCTGAATCAGGTTAATGAAGTATTCTCTGGTGTGGGCCATGTTCGGACGGTCACGATTAGACGCACCGAGGTCGTTTTCGATGCCCCAAAGTTCAGCGGCTCTGTGCAATGCATCCAAAACGTCTTTGCGAGGAACTTTACCATCCTTCTCTCGCTTGAAGAGCCCATGCTTAACAAACAGGCTGCGGTAGGTATCGAAGATGGCTTCGTTCCAGCATTCGCGCGTTTCAAGACGGTAGAACACAGGGATAAGCAACGGAAGCGTGTCTTTGGCGGCTTCAGCGCGGTCGTAACGTTTGACGAAGCAAATAAGCTCACGCATGGGCCACTGCTTGGCAACAAACTCGGGACTCATGATGAACACGCCTACAGGAGCCGTTTGCATGGCGTGGTCCATAACTTGTGGGCCATGGTCGCCGAGGCGAAACGACTCGACGTCGAAGAAGACGGAGATGCCACGTGCGCAAAGTCGTTCATACAATGGACGGGCAATGGTTTCCTTGTCTTCGCCAGCATGGCTAAGGAAGATGTCGAATGAGGGCGTCTGCGCGGAAGATGCGTTTGAAGACATGGAAGAAGAATGAGTGCCTTCGATCGGCTACGGACACGAGATGAGGGGGGGTGTGTGGGGGGTGGATGTATTACTGAGAGTTGACTGTGGGCCTGGCGTTAAATAAGGCCGTATTGGGCATTTGTGAGTCACAACTTGCGAGGCTCCTACGGTTAACATACAGTCGTTCACAAAGTCTCTAAACCAGGTAGCGTTAGCCCTCTTAGGCAGTGACTACACGAAGACAAAGTAGTTTTGCAGTTGATTACTGAGAACTTCTACCCAAGGTAACGTTAACCTTAGGTACAGCCCGGTTTACTGTAGAGTTGACCAAAAATAGTGCATTTCTTGCATGTTTTTAGTAAATGTATTCTATCTTGTGTGAACGTCGTCTGTTTTGACTCAAGTCTAGCTTGCTCTCTCTCTCTCATTTATGAAACGCGTACGTGAATTACTCGTACGCGGGGGTATGCTAAGAACCCCAACAACCTATAACACTTATCTCTGCACCGTAGCCACAAACCACAAATCAGTAGCCGTGCTACACTCACGGGGCTATAATATGGTACAAAGAAAGTATTAGGTACCGTTGCCTAAGGTGTTTTCGACCGCAGAAGCGTTTCGTTTGCGACGATAATCGCCTTCTTCTTCACTGAACCTCTCCATTCAACCTCTAGAGCTCGCCGCGTAAGGTGTACACCACGACAAGGCGCTTCGCATGTACCGCTTTTGTCGCCAAAGTGCCGGTATCTGTAAGTCAACCACCCAAGAAGATTTTCAACAAGTTCAAAAGCTGTTATTCTGTGGTGAGGCATTAGGCATTATTCCCCCTATATCTTTCGAGCTACCTTCTCGACACTTTCACGAAACGTAAAAGCTTTTGGGTGTAAGGAAGAGTTCTGTTTCTGATAAAAAGTCTCAATTTCAGAATGTACAAAAGATCGTATAATCCCTGTCATTTCGGGAGGAAAACACTCTCTTCGACTTTCTGCGCATTGAACACGACCAAGATCAGTGAAAAGTGCTTCCGCTGAGGCTGAAGAAGCTTGAGCTGACAACGCTGCCCGAGCGATTCGATTGCTGGCCACTGGAATGACCAAACCTTTGTGGTCATTGCTGTTTTTCTAGAACTTCAAGGCCATGTTTGGTTCCCGCCTTCCATTTTCTTGCAGAGGTATACGTAACTCTCGATCTAACATTCTGAAAGCACCACGCAACTCTTCCGTACTATTCTCCAAAGAGTTGTCTAACTCAAACGTTTCTCGAACCACAGCCTTGATGATGATTTCCCTATACTCCTGTTTCTCATGAGCACTGACATCAAAAAAATCAAGTCCACACTCATTGACATCTAGAAGAGCGGCAATATGAAAAAGCAGTACTCGCCGAGACTCTCGAATTTCAAGAGGTGGCATGCCGACATAAACATCGGATGTGTCCAACTTTTTATTGTCTTCAGCACTAGGACACCAATTGGAAGCAAACTCGTCCACGCGCTCCCACATGCTCCCACATCTTTCTTTGATGCGATCAGCCAAATTGACCGCCAAACTTCTTGATTGGAGTTTGTGCAGTTTGTTCTTGCGAGCTTCATCTCGTTCTTTGTCGGCTACTGCAGTGCTGGGCCGAACAGGAAGTGCTGTACTGACAGGTGTATCAAAACATTCGGGAATGCCAGTGTTGGAAGAAGAAGGTTTGGCTCCGGACACCCCGTAAACTTTCATGTGACCGGCCATTATGTACAGGGTTTCGCAGAGTTCTCTTAGTAGGCGTGGTGTTCGAGATAGTGTCACTTCCTTGTCTGCTCCTAGTTGACGTGCTACACGTCTCACTTCCCAGAGCACAGATATAAACTCGCTCAACACACTCCTGTCATGCATTGACAAGAGCTGGAGGACGTGATCTCTAATTTCCATATTGAATGCGATACCCTGAATGACATCCATCTGTGTAAAACACGCTAGAATCGCTCCCAGATTTGAATTCAATGGTGTAGACATGTCGTGCTTGAGTTTCTGAATGCGAGCGCCGGTGATACCATCCTTCAGTTGCTTTCGATAAAGCAACCAACAGGCCTTGGGGTTTTGATTGAGAACTTTGGTCACGCTGCCTATATGCAACATCACGTTCTGCCAAGGAGTGCCGCTCTGGAATACATCTTTGACCGCCGGAGCGAGCGAATCCATGACACATCGAACCGAACCAACGTCGTTTGTCAACAGATCCACAGCTGATGGCGTGCGGCCTTTGGTATCACTTGTGGCGGCAAACACGCGAAGGTCATCGTCGCCAACAATGGGGCTTTGATCAAGAACGTGTTGGAAGACTTGTCGCAGCTGCTCGCTTTTCTGGAGGTGACACAAACGTTGACGGAAGATATAGGGACGCTTCTAAAAGTCCAGTTTGCGTCGACGAAATGCCAAGTGATCCGAAGTTGTGGGGCGCCGAGCGCTGGATTGCAGTTATGGAGCGTCAAACATCCAGTGTTTGCGTCGTTAACCGAGGCTCGAAGCATCGAACAAACAGCTTTATATGTGTTGAGCAAGTGGGCTTGGAGAGATTTTGGACTCAAGAGTTGCAGCTGTCCGCCGCAAAGGGCGACCAGAGCACGAAGTAAGTGCGATGAAAAGCCTGACAGTGGTAACTCGGTGGCACTGGCAAACATCACAGCGGCAACCGTTTGCACAAGGTTGTCATGTGCTTGCGTGTGAGCTAGGCTTTCAGCAGCGGTTTGGTTTGTTGGTTGGTTGGTCGACCGGTTGAAAGAGCGTGGGATGCAGCTTTGAGCATCTTTTTGATGCCAATGCTTCTTCGCGCGACTGATCTCATACAACAGTTGGCGCAGTGGTGCACAGGATGATTGAAGCGATTGCAGCCTGTTGTACAGTTGCGGATGCGTATTTCGGTAGTGATTGAGCAGATTTGAAGTTGATGAGCTGCTGCTATGCATGTGCTGCACATGATCGCAAAGCGCACATGGGAAGCGAGGCTCAGATGCGGTGTTTGCATGGGGTGCGGCATGCACGCTCAATGAGGGAGATTGTGCACGAGTGTGTTGAGCTGCGTGCTTCTTTTTGGGATTCGGTTGCAGCTGTTGTGTGTGAGAGGCGGGCGCTCGGTCGGTTTGTTGCGTTGGAGAACATGGTGGCTGGCAGTGATAGCTGGGCACATCTGAAAGCGTAGCGGGAAGCTTTCGCTTTGGCATCGGGACAGCTTTGTTCAGTTAGAAGGATGGTCACGATGGTTGGGAGTGGGGTGGCAGTGGCAAGCGAGAGCAAGCTATCTATGTATGTACCCTTGGGTACGAAGGGTAAAAGGACGCCGATGGCTCACCGGCGGCCGTCGCTAGTTATTACTGTAGATGACGAAGAAAAGTTGTGGAGTGCTAAAGATCTTCTCACGGCGCATAAAAGGGGGGGTATGTACGTGATAACAAGCGGCGTCTACTAGACTCTAGCTAGACTCTAAGAGTTGCATGTAACATGATATTATATACCGTCGTATCTACACGCAGTGTGCAACGCAAATGTGGTTGCCAAGCGCCATCAAAAGCGATCTGACAGCGAGAGAGCGCGTCATGCGCAGCACGTGAGGTGGTGATCAATTACAATTACAAGCAAATAATGGCGCGCAATCAGCGCAGCGCCCCGCCGCGCACCAACGGCGCGCGCGCCGCCACTTGGAGCGCGGCGCGCGCGTGCGCCGCCGCACGCATCCACCAATGGCGCGCGCGCCGCGCCGTGGCGCTCGCGGCGCCGCCCAAGCGCGCCGCGCCAGGTGGCGCGAGCGCCAGCGCCAGCGCGCGTGCTCGCGCGAGCTGCGCGCGCAACCCGCCGCTGGCGAGCAGCGCGCAAGCGCCGCATCTCCGCCGCTTAAAAAGGCGGTGAGGGTTAGCCAGCCGCGCAAGACAGCAGCAGCAGCAAAGCTATCTACTTCGCGAAAAGCATCAAAGCCATCCACTTCGCGAAAAGAAGCAGCAGCAGCAGCAGCAGCAGCAGGCAGCAGGCAGCAGGCAGCAGCAGTCGTCAGCGATTTTTGATCACGCAGTGTGCAGCAGCACCATGAACGCCGGCTTTGTGAGCTGCTCCGGCGCGGTGACGGCGGCCGCCGTGCGACCGTGCGCCAACGCGCCGCACAGCGTGTCCAGCAGAAGGTCGTCCTTCACCACGGCGGCCGTGCGTCGCGTGTGCGCGCCGAGCACGCCGTCGTCGCCGCTGGCGCTGCCTCGCATGGCGGCGGCGGCCGTGGCCGCCAAGAAGTCGGTCAAGGACCTGTCGGCCGCCGATCTGAGCGGCAAACGCGTGCTGGTACGCTGCGACCTCAACGTTCCGCTGGACGGCAACACCATCACGGACGATACGCGTATCCGCGCGTCCGTGCCCACCATCCAGTACCTCACGGAGCGCGGCGCAAAGGTGCTGCTGTGCTCGCATCTGGGCCGTCCAAAGGACGGGCCGGAGGACAAGTTCTCGCTCAAGCCCGTGGCCGCGCGGCTGTCGGAGCTGCTGGGCAAGTCGGTCACCATGGCGCCCGACTGCATTGGCGAGCAGGTGGCGGCGCTGGTGCGCGCCATGAACGACGGCGACGTGACGCTGCTGGAAAACGTGCGCTTCTACAAGCAGGAAAGCAGCAACGACGGCGAATTTGCGGCCAAGCTGGCCGCCAACGCGCAGCTGTTTGTGAACGACGCGTTCGGCACGGCGCACCGCGCGCACGGCTCCACGGCCGGCGTGACGGCGCACCTCAGGCCGTCCGTGGCCGGGCTGTTGCTGGAGAAGGAGCTGGAGTATCTGGGCGCCACGGTGGCCAACCCGGCGCGGCCGTTCGCGGCCATTGTGGGCGGGTCCAAAGTGTCGTCCAAGATCGGGGTGATTGAAAGCCTGCTGGAAAAGGTGGACAAGCTCATCATTGGCGGCGGTATGGTGTTCACCTTCCTCAAGGCGCGCGGACTCAGCGTGGGCTCGTCGCTGGTGGAGGACGACAAGCTGGCGCTGGCGCAGAGACTGGAGCAAGTGGCGGCCGAAAAGGGCGTCAAAATCATCCTGCCGTCCGACGTGGTGGTTGCCGATAAGTTTTCGGCGGACGCTAACACGCAGGTGGTGAGCGTGGACGCCATACCCGACGGGTGGATGGGGCTGGATCAGGGCGAGGCGTCCACGGCCATGATCCAAGACGAGCTCAAGGAGTGCAAGACGGTGATCTGGAACGGGCCCATGGGCGTGTTCGAGATGGACAAGTTCGCAAAGGGCACGTTCGCCGTGGCGGACACGCTGGCGCAACTCACCGACGGCGGCTGCGTGACTATCATCGGCGGTGGCGACTCGGTAGCGGCGGTGGAAAAGGCCGGACTGGCCGATAAAATGTCGCACATCTCCACCGGCGGCGGCGCGTCGCTGGAGCTGCTCGAGGGCAAAGTGCTGCCGGGCGTCGCCGCGCTGGACGACAATTGAGAACGCCGCGCGCCTAAAAAGTTTGTTGCTTTTTTTTTTGTTCGCCCGCGCTCGATTGAGATACACGTGCCAACCGCCTGCGTGCCACAAGCGCCTGTTTGGCAGCTGCGTGCGTGCGTGCGTGCGTGCGTGCGTGCGTGCGTGCGTGCGTGCGTGCGTGCGTTCGCGCGCGCTAACGCGCCTCGCGCGCGCCGCGCTGATTGTCCACCCACGCACACGCGCGCGTTTGCGTGTTGCGTGTTGCGTGCGCGTGCGCGCGTGCGCGTGCGCGCGCCTTGACGCGTCTCACGCGTTGCTTCGATAACCTATACCTTACCTGTCCGCGCCACCGCGCCCGTGGCGGGGCGCGCCGCCCCACGCGCTGCACGAGCGCGCGCTTGCCGAAAGCTGCGCGCCGCGCGCCGCGGCTGCGCCGGCGGCGTGCGCGCGCGCGCTCCAAACGCGTACACGCATGTTGATGTGCGCAACTTGCTGCGGCGCCGATCGCCGCCCGCCGCGCCGCTGCTGTGGCTAACTTCTCTACTGCCGTCGCCGCCGCCGCCGTCGCCGCCGCCGCCGCCATCATGGCGCTGCCGCCGCAGCTGCGCGCGCGCACGTGCGACCGCCGCCGCCGCGCGTTTGCGCGCGCGCGCCAAAACGTTTTCCAACGCGCGCGCTGTAAGGCGCGCGCGTGCCTCCTTGGAACGTGGCTGCGCGCGCACGCTTTTTGGGGGCGCGGCGCGCCGTGCACTCGGAATGTACGCGTATGCGCGTATGCGCGTAGGCGCGTGGGCGCGCGCACGCGCGCGTGTGGCGCGCGTGCGTTCGCAAGCCGCCGCCAGCTGCGCGCCAACGCGCGCCACACGCACACGCGCGCGGGCGCTGCGCGCGAGTTGGCGCCGCCGCGTTTCAGATAGATGTACGTGTGTGTCGCGCCGCGCACGCGCGCCGCGCCGTGCGCCAGCCAAACGCAGCGCGCACTCTCGCCTTGCCCGCGCGCACGCCCCCGCCCACCGCGTTCACCCGCCGCCCGCTCCCCTCCCTCCCCCTAAACCCCCGACGCTCGTGCCGCACACAGCTCCGCGCGCGTGGCGTGCTGCCCCTTGCCCCTTGCCGCCCGTGCTTCCCCTTCCGCTTCCCGCTTCCCAATTGCGCGCCGCGCCGCCGCCGCCGCCGCCGCCGCCGCCCCATATTATGCAGCCGTACGGCGCGCGCGCCGCGCCTTCTTCCTCCTCGCGCGCGCCGCCGCCGTTGCCGTTGCCGCTGCCGCTGCCGCCGCGCGCGTCGCTGCTGCGCGCGCAGCTCCCGTCGCCGCCCTTCCTGCGCGCCAGCGCGCCGCCCGTGCACGCGCCGTTCGCGCCGGAGCTGGCGGAGGCGGCGGCGGCGGCGGCGGCGGCGGCAGCGGCCGCCGCCGCGCCGTCGTCGCCGCAGCGTAGCCTGGCCGCGCTGCACGCGTTGCGCGCCGAGCCGTGCGTCACCATGGCGCCGCGCGCCGCCCTCGCGCCGCCGCTGTTGTCGCCGCTGCTGCGCGCGCACTCGCCGCCACAGCCGCCACAGCCGCCACAGCCGCAGCCGCCGCCGTACGCGCGCCCGTCCGCCGCGCTGCACGCGCTGCACTTTGGCGCGCCGCGCCACGTCGCGCCGGCGCGCGAGCCGCCGCCGCCGCCGCCGCCCTTGCTGCCGCCGTGGCACGCGGGTGCGCGCGAGCTGGCGCCGCCGCCGCCGCCTTATGACGCGCCCGCGCCGCCGCCGCTGCCGTTTACCTCGCGCGTCGATGCGTTTGTGGGTGCGGCTGCTGCTGCTGCTGCTGCGGCCGCCGGGGGAGTCGCGCCGGGTGGTGGGGGCGGCGGCGCTACCACTACCACCGCCACCACGGCTACCACCGCCACGGCCGCTACCGCCGCTGCCACGCCGCCGCCGCCGCTAAAGTACGAGCCGGCTCGCGTGCCGTTTGGAGGCTCGGCGCCGCCGCCGCCGTTTGCGCGCGCGCCGCCGGCGGGCAGCACGCAGCAGGCGCACCAACAACAACAGCAGCAGCAGCAGCAGCAGCAGCAGCCCATTCTGTACGATGTATGCAAGCTGCTCAACGCCGGCTGCACCGTGTTTGGAGGGCGCGTGTACAACGAAAAGGGACATGTGATCTGCGGCATGTTGAACCAACATGACCAGCCTTGTAAACGTATTGGAAAGTGTCCGTTTCATACCGAACATGTGCCCGTCACGCCGCATAACGCTATCAACATGCATATGGTGTCGCCGTCCGTTCACTGTACGCCGCCGCCTACTCGATGCAGCACGCGCGACACGGTGTCGGCGTTCATGCACACACGCTCCGACACGGTCGCTACCGTCGCCAATAGCTGCGCGTCGCCAAGCGGCCCGCCGCCCAAGCGCCAGTTCAAGCGCGGCTGGACAAAGGAGGAGCACTACTTGTTTCTGGTGGGGCTGCACCGCTACGGGCGCGGCAACTGGAAGAAGATCGCAGAGATGATCCCGTCCAGAACGGCCACTCAGGTGCAGTCGCACGCGCAAAAGTACTTTCAACGCCTCAAGCAGAAGAACAAGCGGAAACGATCCATCCACGACTCGCACCTCGGCAGCGACGACCTGGAGGAAGTGCGCGTGAAATTCGAGCTGCACGCCAGCGCGCCGCCCGCCGTGCAGCAGTACGTGTTGTCTACTACTAACAGCAACCACCACCACGACGCGCATCATCAGCTGCTGGAGCGATCGCACCAACTGCAAGCGCCGGTCAACAACCCGCGCATGGTTGAAGCGTTTGCGCCAACAGGCAGCGTGTCCACGCTGAGCGCCAACGACATGGCGTCGTGCGTGGCGGCCAACGTGGCGCGGCTGACGCGGTGGGCGGAGCCCGGGGCGGTAGCGCCGCTGGCGTACGCGCCGGCGGCGGACGGCGGCGGCATGGGCGCCAACGGCGGTGGTGGCGGCGGTGGCGGCGGCGGGCGGCGGCGGCGGCGGCGGCGGCGGCGCGGGCGCGCCGACGGCGACGTTACTCAAGAGGCTGTACCAGTAAAACGAGCCGTTCGTTATTTGTATCATATCATTTGGCGAAGGTTATAGCGCCGCGCCGCTTGTTGATAAGTTAGGTTTGGCGCTTATTGACTGAAGTACTTGTAGACAGTGCCGTATCTTTGAGTGTGCGTGCCACCGCTGATCACTTGTCGCTCTTGTCTCCGATGTGCACGCCGCGCCGCCGTCGGTGGCACCCGTCGCCGCCACTTGACGACCATGACCATCTTCCGATCGCTTGCGCGCGTGCGCGCGCGTGCGCGCGCGTTCCACCGTGCTCCCGCCGTTGCGGTTGCGGCGCGGCGCGCAATGTGCAGCGAGCGCACGTATGTGTCGCGCCACTTCAAGCTCAACGAGGGCGACGTGGAGCGCTTCCTCACGCGCCACGGGCTGCACCACCGCTGCGTGAGGCAGCACGCCGTGGTGCAGCTGTGCCCGTTCTGCCCGCCAATCAACCACAAGCCGGACAACATGTACAAGCTGTACGTGCTGCGCAGCTCGGGCGTGTTCATGTGCCATCGCTGTAACAGCAGCGGCAGCTGGTTTGACCTCAAGCAGCAGCTGTCGTTTGCCGACGATCAGATCATGTCCATGCGCGACCGCTCGCCGCACAACCACAACGAGCCCGCACCATCGTCGCCTGCTTCGCGCGCGCAGCCGCCTTTGCCTTTGAACGAGCTGCAGAGCAGGTATCAAGCCGCGCTGTGGACCAAGGATGCGCGCGGACGCGACGGCGTGGTCAAGCAATACCTCAACACGCAGCGCGGCTTCACGGACGCCGTGTTGAAAGCGTACGGCGTGGGTGCCACCAACGCCACCTTCTTTGACGGCGACAGCTGGACAACGCACCCAAGCATCACCTTTCCCATGTACGACGATAACGGCAACGTCACGCGCCACAAGATACGCGCCGTGCACGACAAGGGCGCCATCAAGCTGCAGCCCAAGGGCGGCCAGTGGGGGCTGTTCGGCTTGCAAACGGTGCCCAAACCCGTCGAGCAGCTGGTGCTCACCGAGGGCGAGCTGGACGCCATGAGCGTGTACCAAGCCACGGGCCGCGCCACCGTGTCCGTGCCCAACGGCGCCTCGTCGCTGCCCATCCACATCCTGCCGCTGCTGGAGCGTTTCGAGCGCATCTACCTGTGGATGGACGAGGACGACGCCGGGCAGAACGGCGCCAAACAGTTTTCAAGAAAGCTGGGCATTCGGCGATGTCTGGTGGTGCGCGGCGCGCACAAGGCCGACCGCCGCATCAAGGACGCCAACGACTGCCTGCGACACGGCGTGGACATGCACGCGCTGCTACAGGCCGCCGCGGTGATGCAGCACGAGGGCGTGATGCGCTTCAACGAGCTGCGCGAGGAGGTGTTCGCCGAGATGATGGGCGAGGGCAGCGGACAGGGCGCGGTGAAATGCCTGTCGTTACCGCGGCTCAACTCGCTGCTCAAGGGGCATCGCGTGGGCGAGGTGACCATCATGAGCGGGCACACCGGCGTGGGAAAGACGACGCTGCTGGGACAGATGTCGTTGGACTACTGCCTGCAGGGCGTTGGCACGCTGTGGGGCTCGTTCGAGGTGCCCAACGTGCGGCTGGCGCACAAGCTTTTGCAACAGTTCCACGCGATCCACCGCGACGGCTCGCAGCTGGTGGAGCGCTTCGACTATTGGGCGGACCGGTTCGCAGAGCTGCCCATGTACTTTATGAAGTACCACGGATGCAACCCCGCGCACCGCGTGGTGGACGTGATGGAGTACGCCAACTACGTGCTGGACTGCCGACACATGGTGCTGGACAACCTGCAGTTCATGACGTACTACAGCAGCGGCGGCGGCGGCGGCAACGGCAGCGAGCGAGGGCGCTTCGAGGTGATGGACGACGCGCTAGCGCAGCTACGACAGTTCGCGTCCAGCAGCGGCGCGCACGTGACGCTGGTGGTGCACCCGCGCAAGACGGACGACGACTGTCGCATCCAGATCGCCAGCGTGTACGGCTCGGCAAAGGCCACGCAGGAGGCCGACAACGTGCTGGTGCTGCAGCGTACCGACGGCGGAAAGGAACTGGAGGTGCTGAAAAACCGCTTCGACGGCGCCGTGGGCTCCATCGCGCTGCGCTTCGACGCCAAGCGCCTGCTCTACTGCGAGCGCGACTGCAGCGGCGACTGGCCGCTCCGCGCCGCCACCGAGCGCCGCCGCCGTGCCGTGGGCGACGGCGACGGCGACGGCGACGGCGGCGGTGGTGGTGGTGGTGGTGGTGGCGGCGGCGGCGGTGGTGGCGGTGGTGGCGGTGTTGTGCGCAGAAAAGAAGCGCACGAACGGCGGGCGGTGGGCGCGCGGCACGCAGGCGACGGCGGTGGCGCTGGCGTGGACTCGCTGTTCGACTGACGGGCGCTCGCGCCCCATGAGGGGCAGCAGCAGTTGGCGAGAAAAGGGGCGCGCGCGTATGTAGGAACTTGATGAGATATCTACCTTCGTATGAGAGACGATGCGCGTCAGCGCGAGCGCGAGCGCAACACACGTGAAGCGGCGGCGCGTTGCGCGATTTCGGCCATGCGTCGCGTGCCACAACACACGCGCGGCGCTATGTGATATATGCCGCCGACCGACCGCGCGCGCGCCGCGCGCCAATGCGCGCGCCGCACGTTGTACAGCGCATCCATCGCGCCGCCGCCGCCGCGCGCCGTGGCACGTGTGCGCGAGCACCGCCGCGCAGGCGTGTAAAAGCGGCGCGCGCCATCTGCGAGCGATGCGACCGAGGCGCGCCTCCATCTCTCCCTCTCTCCCTGTCTCCCTGTCTCCCCCTCTCTCTCTCTCTCCCTCTCTCCCTCTCTCTCTCTCTTTGGGCGCTTTCCCTTCTGCGATCATTGTCCAACATGAGCTGCGCCGCCTTCGTCTCCCCGCTGCCGCTTTCCGCGCGTCGTGCCTCCCACCGCCTGTCGCCTTCTTCTTCCTCGCCGTCGTCGTCGTCGCCGACGTCGCCGCTCACAACGTGCCCGACCGCCGTGTTGCAGGAGCCGGTGCCGCCGCCCGTCGTGCCGCCGGCCGGCGGCGACGCCGCGTCGCAGCCCCCCGCCGCCGCCGCCGCTCCGTGGACGCCCGCCAGCTGGCGCGCGCGCCGCGCGCTGCAGCAGCCGCGCTATCCGCACGCGCCGCAGCTGGCCGCCGTGGAGCGCGCGCTGAGCCGCGTGCCGCCGCTGGTGGCGCCCGGCGAGACGCGCTCGCTGCAGCGTCAGCTGGCCGCCGCGTGCAGCGGCCACGCCTTCGTGCTGCAGGGCGGCGACTGCGCAGAGGCGCTGGACGAAAGCGCCGCCGGCGTCAAGTCCACGCTGTCCGCGCTCTTCAAGATGGCCGTCGTGCTCATGTGGGGGGGGAAGAAGCACGTCGTCAAGATCGGCCGCCTTGCCGGCCAGTTTGGAAAGCCGCGCAGCAGCGACTTTGAGCTGCGCGACGGCATGCAGCTCCCCAGTTACAGAGGCGAGGTATGTATTCGTGCTTGTCCGCGCTTTGTTTCTCTGCTGCTCTTTGCTGTGCACCACCACTGACGCCCTGTGTGCTTGTTGTAGAATATCAACGCCGCTCCCTTCACGCCGGAGGCGCGTACGCCGGATCCGCAACGCATGCTGCGCGCGTATCACAGCAGCGCCGCCAAGTCCAACCTGGCACGCGCGCTGGCGGGCGGCGGCTTCGCCGACCTCACGCGCGTCAAGGAGTGGGGCATGGACTGGTCGTTGGCCACGTCGCGCGGCAGGCAATACATGGCCACCGCCGAGCGCATTGCCGAGGCGCTGTCCTTCATGGACACCTGCGGCCTTTCTAGTAATCAACCGGCCGTCACCAGTACCGAGGTGTACACCTCGCATGAGGCGCTGCTGCTGCCGTATGAGCAGGCTTTGACCCGCTTTGATCCGGAGAGTGGCGCGTTTTATGCGGGCAGTGGCCATCTGCTTTGGGTTGGTGAGCGTACCAGGGGTATTGATGATGCGCATGTCCAGTTTGTGAGCGGTATTTCAAATCGTAAGTTGTGCTTGTTATCTACCTTGTGCTCCTCTTTGTGTGTCTAACCTTTGTGTGTGTTATTATGTTCTTGTTCAGCTATCGCTGTAAAGGCTGGTCCCACTATGAAGCCCGAGGACTTGCTTCGTCTGTGCGATGTTCTCAACCCGCACAATGTGCCTGGCCGACTCACCATCATCACCAGAATGGGTGCCGACAACATTCTTCAAGCTCTGCCCCCGCTCATTCGCGCCGTACAACGCGAGGGCCGCAACGTGCTGTGGGTGTCCGACAGCATGCATGGAAACACCTTCAAGACCGATTCGGGCTACAAGACACGCTCATGGAATCGAATCATGGCAGAGGTGCGAGGCTTCTTCACGGTGCACGCTGCAGAGGGCTCCATTCCGGGTGGGCTGCATTTTGAAATGACCGGCAAGGAAGTCACCGAGTGTGTTGGCGGCACAACACAGGTCAAGTCGGAACATCTTCCTCAACGGTATGAAAGCTTGTGTGACCCCAGGCTTAATCAGTCGCAATCTTTGGAAATGGCGTTTGAAGTTGCCGAGATTCTGCGCACAATGAGAGACATTGAATAGTACCAACCGTACAGGTACCGCTGCCGTCAAAGACTCTACAAATAGCCTTTCATCATCAGCGTGATGATCCTGCAACTGTTTGATATTGTACATATTGTAGGTACTATATACAAAGTCTGTGCAATTGCCAACGGTACATGTTTTGGTCACTGATTAGTTTAGATAGTTTGATGTTGCGACGCGAGTTTCCTGCCAGATCTCGCCATGCGCTGTAAAAGTTTGTCACAGATTTGGGACATATGATAATCTTGGGGCAAGTTCCGCTACTTGAATTCTATTCAAACTGAAACTACAGAGCTTTTACAAGAACCAGCTTCACCAACTCTTGACCTTGATGGGAACCAACACTACAAGAAAACTCCGTATTCGTTTTCAAAACATGTCTTCGCTGTTGTTAGTACATTAAGTAAAAAAGAAAAGTTATGTTGAGTCTAGCGCAGCTACGCACTCTACACTGTACGCTGCACAGATTTGGTCATTAACATGTACTTCTGTCTCAAGTCGAGTCCACTTTGTACACTTTCGTTTCTTGGCAATTGATCTTCCGAGAAATCCTGACACATTTCTGACTTGAGTATCTACACATATCTATTACCCTTCTAGAAACTCCTCCCACGTCTCACGTCCAATTTTCGTTTCAGGCTCCGTTGTTGCAATCGCATTCTAAGTCGTGAACCGTCGCTATTGGGGTCGTTCTCACCCGCACGGAGTCTTTCTAATGCTTTCACGGCGGCCTGAAGTTTTGCTCGCTTCCATTTGCTGCCTTTGCCAACAGCGATCTTTTCTTCTAGTATGTAGACTGATACAATACTAAACTTGGCGCTCCGACTTCCGCCTCTGATAGCCTCATATCGCGGCATACATCCCAACTTCCACTCTTTGATCACGAGATCATGTAGCTCATGGACTGGGTGTAGGTCATCTCGACTTGGGTCTGCGTTTATGCGCAATGAATCGCGAAGCAGGTTCATGCAAACTCTCCACGCCTGACGCAATCCAGAGTCCACATACACAGCACCCAGAATCGCTTCAAACACATCGCCAAGAATTTTCGGGGCCGCAAGCTCTCCTAGATTACGTTTGAAGGCGCCATGGCCGCCCAATTCATCCTCTTGGGTCAAATCTTGATCCACTGTTGCTGCAAACTGTTGCACATCCCCGAGTTAACGTTTCACTGCTCATATACAAGAAGTTCTGCAGTCCTAGCGTTATACTCGTCCTGGCAAACGCCTCATTGCTCACAACATTTGATTTGAGATCTGTGAGCTTACCTGGGTCAAGCTCAGGGTACATTTCGTACAAATACCAGACGACAAAGAAATCTGCAATCGCGTCCCCGAGGAATTCCAGGCGTTCGAATGTTTCCAGGTCTGCATAAGGCTTGTTTTGGTGATACGATGAAATGTGTAAGGGCGCAGACTAGCAGAGGCCTTCGCTTGAAGATGTAGCCCAATGTTCTTCTCGATGATGCCGAAATGATCTTCCCATGGTTTCGAAGGGTTTGCGATACGTTCGTCATATGGAAAGGCAGCAGGTGACATTTCAGTTGGTGTCGGGCTCCCTTTAACATGCATTGCATGAGCAGCAGCAAGCAACATTTCTGAGTGCGAGGGTTCGACGTCGTCAAACACACCGAATGCTTCCAAAAGTTTGTACCCACTTATGTAGCCTTGTTCGACTGATACAGAGGAGAAAGGATGACTTATACTGGGCTCTTTGCTCTTTGCTTCAGTTTCCTGATTCACAAGTACTGGTTCTTCTTTCGCTTCCCCATCTGCCCGTTTTCTTTCTTCGAGTTGCTTCTGATCCACTACATCGTCTTCATCATCAGAACCATTGCATAGATCAATAACCCAGTCCGCAGAATCTGCGTTCTTGTCCAGATCCACTGCTCGAAGTTGAAAGAACTCTTCATCAACAGAGGTAGATCCATGCAAAAAGAACGCCCCACAAATGGCTTCAACAACGTCTGCTAGGCCCTTGATAGAAATCAGTTGAGTGCGTCCTTCCATATCCGTACCAGGAGGTTTCCATTCACTGAGTTCAGCTCTCCTGTTCCGGTAGTAATTTTGGAGTCCAACCGCCTTCCCAACCTCGTAGAGACGCGCATTGCATACGAGATGCCGTCGTTTTGTATGCATTTTACCTTCTGAGTCATGCGGAAACCTAGTGAATACTCTCACAGTGGATGATAACTTCAATAGAGCATCTCCAAGGAATTCAAGTCTCTCATAATTGGCTACTTGACTGACATTGGTAGACGTGACAGACCTGATCAAAAGTCCAAGATCGCACTTCATTCCAGTCCTCTTGAACAACAAATCCCTCAACTCACACATGGCAAGATGATGTTCCAGTAAAAGCGCTACTGGTGGAACAAATAGGAATCCAACCGACATCGGATGTCTTCGACAAAGCTCTGGGACGAGGTATCGCGTCTCACCCGAGTTAACCACAGAACGCTCGGACAATTGAAGCTGTGAGGCCCCTTGTACTAAATCACACAAATCCATGAGGGTTCTAGTTCTAGGTCTCGCTCCCATAAGCAAAGGCTGCGTAAGATCCTTCAGCCCCTGCGGAAAGTATTTCTTCATATACGTCTCTAACGAATAACGTACATCACCAATCCAAAACTTTCTCCTCTTCCTGATGTTTCGCTCAACATCAAATTTCTTCAGATGGTCGAAGCTACTAGAAGCTCGGCGGCGTTTACGTGACTTCTTTTGCTCTTCAAACACGAGACGATTTCGTTTGACACACCATTTGACGGGTCTTAGCTTCTCATTGGTAGTCAGACTTTCAGGGTTTGGCGGTGATGCCGACTCCTGGATGTGTGCGGAAGGGGGAGAAGACAATTTCGCGTCATCATCTGGTGCACCTGTTAGATCGATGACCTCCTTACTTTTATATTCTGGGGAAGGACTTTGATTAGCCACTTCTGCTTGCTTGGCGATCGTCTTGTCATTTGTGTGAACATTTACAAGATGGCGAAGGTCGTCATGAGGTATAATCGTGCCATCAGGACGGAGGGCAAACTTCCGACTTCTG
Organism: Gracilaria gracilis; assembly: GCA_030374805.1. Lineage (NCBI taxonomy): Eukaryota > Rhodophyta > Florideophyceae > Gracilariales > Gracilariaceae > Gracilaria > Gracilaria gracilis. Next base: position 748,845 of record JARGSG010000191.1, read on the forward strand.
GTCACTTCACACAATGGGCTGATATTCTCCTGCAGCTTCCCCGATAAAATGAAAAACTCCGAGGACATAGAAGAGTACAAGAGGGTACCTTCGAGTTCTTTCAAGCGAGCTGAACTTAATGGGTCGCATTTTCGACCTTCAATCGCACGCACTTCCGGGTCCTGGAGCTCTATGACTTTTCGTATGTTTTCCCAGTCGATCTCTCGATTACACGCTAAGTCATGATCGTCATGTGCCAAGTCTTGATCATCTGATCGAAAGTATTTCTTCAAGATGTCTTTCCCGGCCAGCTCAATACTGCTTCCCTTGTGGTAATCGTTTTCAAATCCATCAACAGCATCTCGAATTCTGCTTGTTCTCGGCCTTCCAGAAGGTGGAACCTGCGCTATCTTCACCGGTAGGACAAGATACATGCGACAGTACTTTCGCCACGATTCCTTCTCAGAGGGCGTCTTTAAGTCGAGCGCCTCTTCCCAAACGAAATCTGATCTTCCCACCCAGTGCATTAGAGATGGAAACAAAACTGTTCCATACTCCCTACCCAACTTTACCTGCTGCTGAGACAACTTTACAGGCCCGTGATAGAACAACTTCGCATATCCAGACACGGAAATAGTGCTTCCAGTTCCAAAGAAAGAGTCCTTCAAGCATACAAGCAACTCATCCTCTTCAAGCTTTCTAGAAAAGACAAATATGAAATCTTCGATTCCAGAACGCCGTGTTTCTGCTGCTGCTGATGAAGCAGAAGTAGCCGATGGAAAATCATTGTAGAGAACGACGGAATACTGATGACTGGGAATCCCCGAACGCAATTCAGGACCAAGAAGCGCTACTGCCGGGCTACATGTAAAGGGGGAGGTCTTTTCTAAGTCGTTGCTCCTTCTGTTCTCGTGGTGTTCCCCGATTGTCCAATATGACCCCGTTCGTGCTACCGAATTCGGATTACTTCCGACTGACCGTCTTCTTCTTCGAATGTATGTGGGTTCCTTTCTGTTCAGGGATAAGGCATTTTTCCGCTCCACACCGTGAGGTCTATTGGAGTCTCTGTTGCCATCATCGTCATCAGTTAAATCAATCACATTGTTCGTGGTACCGTTCTGCACTCCATTTGGTTTCGTCTGAGCAGCCCAGTCTCGGGCTCTGCTTTGCTCATGAGGTACACGGCCGTCCTCATATGGTATTCTTCTTTGTCTGAAGACAATGACTCGACATCGGCCTCCACCACCATCAATGTCGTAATCAGGAAGCGAACAGTCGAATCGAATGACCAGTGGAGTAGGTGCTAAAGGTCTTTGGACCCTACCTTGGCTCAGATAGGTGTCAGCAACAATCAAGATATGTACAACACCCGCAGCCAGGCCAGCAACGCCTTCATCATCTGTCTCCTCGCCTTGCCATAGGCTTTCTGTGTTCTGGGAAGAGGTATACTGATGCAAATCAGGCTTCAAATGGCCTAAAACGGTTTGAATGTTCAACGCTCGAAACATTGGAATCGCACGCAAAACCTCACCCAACGCACATGTAACAATGGGATGTCCAGCATGGATCACGACAGAGAGTGGATGCGATTGTGTGGAACATGCGTATACAAACTGCAACTCACGGATAAGATAGAAGGCTTTCTCTGACATGCCAACAAAATCGCTTTCCCCCAGCATTGTAGTAGGCGTGGCCAGGAAACGAGCAGATAACCGACGACCCGCATGGCGTCTCGAGCGACGCTTTCGACGTTGAGAAGCTTTCAAAAAGACAGCGACACCTAGAGATCCTATCTCCCGCTTCAAGAGCATCAGTTCATCGTTCCCGAGCTTCATGCTGCTGTTCACAACCGCAACATCCATCACACCATCCAAGTGTCGTTGACCTCCCGGCTCGTGAGAAGATTGCTCGCAATGAACACTGTATTGAATGTTCTCGACATCTATCAAACCTCCGTGGGTATCCCTTGCACTTTTCCCATAGCAAGGACTCCACAGAACGTCGTGTGATTTCTCAAAAGTGCTTCGAGACATGAGGTTATATTCAATGGGATATAACAACAAGCGGTTGAGGTTAATTCCGGCTATGGCGAGAATGCGGGGTCGGCGACTGGGAGGAAGAGCGCGACAGTAATCTCTGATTAGTGCAGCGCATGGGTGAGAACGCAACCCAGCTTCTTCTGCTTGGTCGACTAAGAGCAAGCTTATTCGCCGTAAATGCAGTTTGTTTGTTCGCGCATGGCCTAAGGCCAAATGTGGTTTGGTTATAACTATGTCATGTTCTGCCAAGAGTGTGTCTAAAGCACATTCACTTGTTACTTGTTGAGTTCCATGTCGTATGGTGGGTAGCTGACCATGCGAAGAAAACAGAAACAAATAGCGTTCAGCGTTGTGATTGGAAGTGAGTATCAGCGCAGAGCGCAGAGGGCGTCTGATTGCCACGGGATCCTTTGAGCGGCGGATGCGCTCTACCTGAAGAAAGTTTTGCACGGACTCGATGAGTAATCGCTCACGTGGGTTCGGAGGGGCATGGATGACGTTCTGGTTACGTGGGATGAGAATGAGCAAGTTATGAAGTTCGAGGCGTGGTAATGAACGTCGCAAGTCGTCCATATCGGAAGATGAAGACGGCAATGGCGCTGTCTTCGAAACGACTCGTTTCTCGGAAACTATCTCTACTGCCGGTGAGGAGGAACTCGGGGCGGGGCAACCCGCCCGCGATGTTGGACTCCGGGGGATGTCCGACATGATGAAAGTACCGCAACCAAGCCGGAGAGCAAAAGAATCGGATGAAGGGGTTGTTGTTCGTGATGTGACTGGGAAGGGCTACGAAAGCCGCGGGGAAACAAGTACGTGCAGTGAACGAGCACATAAAGATTATGAGGCACGTCCGGTCGTCAGCACGCCGGAACGGACAAGCGCGAGGATGCACCGTAGAGCTTGCAAACTCTGCTATGGTTTGGTGCCACAAACTTCAGCATCTTTAAGAGTTGTCCGTTTCGTTTGCGGTTGAACAGTGAAGCTTTGTAGATAGATACAAGGCTGAAGTTACAGGCTGGTTTTTATTTGGGGGAGTAGAACACGTCACACGTGCTGCGATTTTGACCAATTTTCGTTTGATCCCCACCCCCGACAGCTGTGTGATCTGCGGTTGCGAGCACGTCCTCCGAGTCGCAAGCTTCGACAGCTTTGGGACCACCGCACGCTTTCCTTCACACTTCACCAGCTCGCAACTTTTGCGAAACAACGCTTGACAGCATCTATTCTGCGACGCTTGCACTCTTGTACATTCTCTCCTTCCTTACCTCAATCTGCGCCTCGAAATGCAGTCAAACACAATGAAGGCTGGCTTCATTCAGTCAGGCATGCGCTGTCTTCGCCGTCAGACAACGCTGTACCACACCTCAAGCACCGCACCAAGCAAGATGTTATCGCCTCGTCGTCGTCGTGTTCGAATCTCGCACATCCGCTGTCAAGCCAATGCACAAGAAGCGCAAGTCTCCGAGGAGATAGACCCGGGCGCAGTGGAAGGTACTTCGCTTCGCATTCTCAAGTATCCACACCCGCTGCTGCGCGCGGAAAACGAGACTGTTGACCAGTTTGATGGCACGCTAAAACAGACTGCTCGCGAGATGTTGCGAATCATGTACGCAAGCCAGGGCGTTGGGCTGGCTGCGCCGCAAGTTGGCATTAACAAACGTCTCATGGTGTTCAATCCCGAGGGCGACGAGCGTGCGTTCATACAAGAAGTCGTTCTGGTGAATCCTGAGATCATCGCAACTTCAAAGAAGACCGATGTCGAAATGGAGGGCTGTCTCTCATTTCCTGGGATGGCGGGCCGTGTTCGACGCCACGAATGGGTGAAAGTGGAAGCGCAGCGATTGAACGGAAAGCGATTCAAAACAAAATTCGAGGGATGGAAGGCCAGAATCTTTCAGCACGAGTACGATCACTTGCAGAAGACCCTGTACGTCGACCGGTTAGAAGAAGACGACAAGCCCAACGTGAAAGAAAGACTCGCCGAATTAGTCGATGCATATCGGAAAGAGCCATATCAAGGTATGGAACCGTCGTTGTAGTTGTTGAAGATAGGGTGTCGTACTTGCGAAGCGAATCAAGGCATCGTACCCTTGGTAAATCAAGTGATGCGAGTGAGAAGTGTAAAACATAATAGGTAGGCGTGATGTGAAACAACTTTTTTTATTCCAATAGAATGAGATTTGGGTAAGTTATATTACCCTCACAGTTACACTTGGTTATTTACTTCCAATGCCCGTAGCACAACAACAAACGGAAAAGCCCTTTTTCTACGTATTGATTCAGTTGGCGACCCGAACAGTTTCGAAATGGTTACACAGCTTTCTGCATCTCTCGAATGAGAGCATCGAAGCATTTGGTGGTGAGATCAACAAGCTGAGATTCAGTATGTCGGTCGAGGATAAGATCCCTGACCGCCAGTAGAGTAGATTCAACAAGTGTGCTCTCAATTCCCACCTCGTGGTGAAGAAGCCTCATGATGCCAACGTTGTTCTCATGCATGTAATCAGCAGAACCGGCTGCAATGCCATAGCTTACTACTCTTACCAGAAGGCGTACATTCTTCTCAAAAATTGGCTGTACTACCTCATCCAGATGCGCAGCCATCTCAGAAACCTTCTTCTCAATCTCTTCGGAGTGAACCAGGATAGTGGCAGCCACAGGTCCGCCGGGCAACATGTGTGCGTTGGTAGCGAGTTCATCCAAAGGCGTGAGTACTCGGGCCGTGTCATTCTTGCGGAACAGAGTTGCAGTTGTGGCCGAAAAATCATCGCCGGCACGGAACAGCGACTTGTGACACTGGATGTACGACTGAAGCTGCATGGCACGTGATGTCAAGACTGTGGTGGTCTTGGTCTTCTCTGTGGTGATCATCGACGGCGCTGTGCGACAGGCGTGCGCTGGACGACGGCGGGGCAACGAGGTCTTCGCGGCAAAGGAAGTGGAGGCGCCGGAGAGCGGAAGAGCGGTAAGTGGGATGAATGCCATATTTGGTTGTGATACAGGAGAAACGGAAGGTAAGCAAGCTTGGGTAGTTAGAAGAGCGAGGATGTTGCCGTGAGCGGGCGTTGTGCTAGGCGAGGCAATGGCACTAAGTACGGACGAACGAAAGTACGGAGAAACGTCGAGTTAGTAGCTCCCACAGACGCTGACGCTGAGTGCGGGCAGCGGACGAAACAGTGGTCGGTGAATGGCCAGCGCGCGTCGTTCGCTTGTTTGCCACATCCGACGCGCCGTGTTGCACACGTTGCGCGCGTGAACACGAGCCATCGCTGCTGGCGGTTGTTTCTCTCCGCCTCGCGGCGAGCACCTTTTTTCCGTTGAGTTTCTGCGGGGCGTTTTTTGTGCCCGTGCGGCTCGTTGCGCAGACACTTGGGCGAATGTGCACTCGGGGAGGCGGATGGCTTGCGGTGGATGGAGGCCTTCGCAGTTAGCTTTGGTGTTAACTGGCGACACCACCGCCTCACGTCGCTGCTTTCGTTGGTTCTCTCATCCGATGCAATTCTGCTCATCGGAAATGCTAATTCTCACATGAGTTCTATTCAACTTGATGTGACATCAGCTGTTTGTGGCGAACAAATAGAAAAAGGATATCGTCTCAGAGTAAAGTTAATCACCTTCTTCAGCTCACGAGGTATCATAGTGAATTTATCAATGGATCCCTATGATACGTATCTTTGCTGAAACTCTTTGTAACTTTACTGTCCAGATCCGGAGTTGACTGTGAATGATGCTGTTCGTCTTTGCCGTGAATAGGTAAGCTCAATCTTGTCGGCTTATCACCTTGGCACTGCCAGCCGTGGTTGGCACGGTCATCGCAAATGCCGCGGTATCATACATTATGTTAAAAAAACCAAATCCAATTTGTGGCAAGTAGCGTTTCCCTTGTATCTTACCTTTGTAGCTTGAAAGCGTGGGTATCTTCTTCGACATGTATGATAACCTTATTATTCATTGGTCCGTGCTGGCCAAGGACAAAGAACTTCACATACGAAGGTACAATTCGTCACTGGCGGGGCAAATCTTTTGCCGTTTCCTCATCTGCCCAATATCTAGCTTGGTCGGGGTTTAGCGTTTTACCAGCTAAGTTTTGTCAGGGCAAACAACAAGATCGTGTGACAATCGAAACGCATCTTGGAGTCGTTTCTCGGTACAAGTACCAACGGTACTCGCACGAGAAAAACGTGGACATGCAAAGCGTTGAGATATCCTCGTGACCGCTCCGTCCCCCCCCCCCCCCCCCCCCCCCAAGAAGAAAAACACTGATTCCCCTTGATACCACTTTCTTCAACGGATACGGCATTCAGTCAGCTTTTTCCAAACGATGCAGGAACAAAATCCGCTTCAGCAACCACCCGCTACTAGAATTGGCATAATAGGCGGAGGAATCGCCGGAATATGCGCAGCACGAGCATGCATTCTCCGCGGTCTTAATGTCACAGTATTCGACATGCGTTCTGAGCTGGGTGGCATCTGGTCCTCAGAAAACTCGCCCATCTTCGATGCACTCACCACCAATACGGCCACTTTCGAAACGTGCACTTCTGATATTTCACCACCCCGTGTTTTCTCAAGTCCAAGTCTCTCGAAATATGACGATCTCTGTTTTACTCGTGAAGAAATGGTCGACTACATCCAGATCGTCATTAAGAACACCCCTGGATTGTTTGAATGCGCAATGCTAAATACAGAAGTTATTTCCGTCAAACAAAAGCCTTCCAAGGTATATGATATTATCTTTCAAACAGATGGAGCTGTTCTTAAAGAGCTGGAATTCGACAAGGTTGTCATAGCTACTGGATATTTTCACACTCCTTTCTCCCACCGCCTTCCGAGCTACCAGGAATAGAAGTATACAAGGATAAGATTATGCATGTCCAGAAATACAAGAACCCTTTGCAGCTAAAGGGAAAGCGTGTTTTGGTTGTCGGAGGCTCTGTGTCTGGTTGTGAAGCGGCTGGTGACATGCTTTGCTTCGAGGCCTCTGAAGGTCCAGCAAGCGTTACCCTGAATACCAGAACGATGCGTTTCCTTCTTCTCAAACAACACGAGGGTGAAGTTCTCATGTCGAAGGTATGCACCCGTTTCCATAGACTTCGTGATCTTGCGGGGCGATTAGGAAATGAACATTATGCCAAAAACATGCATACGTTCATTCCTCAGTTTCTTTCAAACAGTGATTTCCCTGCCCCAGAACCAACCGGTCCTATAAAGGTTCCATTTGTCCCAGCCTGGGCCCCCGTCAATGGAAAGTTGTACCAAGCCTGTCAACAGAACAAGCTTGAATGGAAGATATCTCCCCTTGAGTGTATTACCGAGAGTGGTGCCCGGTTTAAAGATGGTACTGCTGGTGACTATGACGTTATAGTGTTTTCGTCGGGTTATAAGCTTTCCCTTCCCTTTCTGGAGGAAGATGTTCAAAGGGCTATATTTGCCGATGGAGTGAACCTGCTGGATTTATATGATAACACATTTCACCCCGATGTGGCCAATATGGCATTCGTGGGCATGTATCCGCCTGGTTCGGCGTATACTCCTATGGTTGATAACCAGTCAAGGTGGGTGGCTCGGGTTTTCAGTGGTGACACCCCACTTCCAAGCTACGAAAGGATGAAGAAAGGTGTACAACAATACAAACAAACCCGTAGTTCCCCAAACTCTCGCTTCTTGGTTACTGGCTATGACATTCTCGACGTTTTCGCCAAGCACGGTGGCTTCGAAGTGGATCTTGCGAAATACCCTGAGTTAAGCAAGGCGCTTCTCTTGGGTCCATTGGTTCCAGCCCAATTTCGCTTATTCGGAGAACAGCATTCAGAAAGTGCTATGGAAGACACAATCAGACAATTTGAAGCCGGTGGGTTTAAGGTTGGGGACAACGTTGTGAGCATGGAAACCTATGAAGAGCTCAATACGGTTTGCCAGATTTTGCAAGAGCAAGGTAACTGTCCACCCAGCCTTCCGGCAGCAATTAGGAATTTAGTAGTATCCGATAGATAGCTGGTACTCGATCAGCGTAACACCACTGCACAACCACAAGGGTATAGCTTGGATCCAATTCGTGAAGAAAAGAGTTATTGATGTTCGGGGTCATTAACAAGACGGGGTGGCCGCCATCTTTGAAGAAAGACCCACATAGATGTGAGGAATCAACGTATCGCTCTCGACATTATAAAGTGAAGACATCTGTTATGCTAGAGGTGGAAAGAGCGGGAAGAATTCGTTTATCTCTCACGCCTTGGACATTACGAGTACCAGTATTTTTGCGCTCTACCTGCAGGACACCGATATTCTCACTACAATCTCTTTCTAACGTTAGATACCGCACAGCGTTGAACTCCATGTTGTCGACCACCCTCATTACATTGCTCTCACTATCTGTTACGACATTTCTACCATTTGCCACCTGGGAAGTACGTCACTGGCAAATGAGAAAGATCGCCACGGATCCGAAAATTAGTCCTGAACGCATTTGGTGGGTGGAAAATGAACCGATCCCGGAAATGTCTCTGGTACAGCTGAATCAAGTGAAGTCGAAGCACTGTTTCATTTCCAATCCCTTTTTTCTCGTTTTCCCGTGTTCCCTTGGGTCCCGGCCTTCACGTCAATGATACTAATAAGGGTAGAAAGAGTGAGCGGGCGCTTCCGTAATGTTTGAGATAGCATATAAATAATGTCCCCATCACAACATTGGCTTTTCATTCTCACCATGTGAACTGAACTCAAGCTCCATTGTATCAAACAGAAACCCCAGGAATGTCCTGAGGCTGTTTAGAGATTTCCGTAGCTGATCAACTGAGAATTTGGTGCTTCTTCTTTTTCAATAGCAATACGCTGCTCCGGTTAGCTCACCAGTTGGACGTTGTCGAAGTTTAGTCCCCTCAACAACCCATTTACATGACCAACTCTATGATATCGTTTTCAAGTAAGTGTGTCAGATCCTTCAAAAACTTTGCTGCATCAGCTCCATATATGTGACGATGATCGGCAGTTAATGTTACCTTCATTTCCTTGTGCACGCCAACGAAGCCATTTTCCTGCATGGCAACAACAGGCTTCGATGCACCGATTGCGAGGATTCCCGGAACGCCAGGAGGCAGAATCGCATCGAATTGATCGACTCCAAACATTCCCAGATTGCTTATAACAAAGGTTCCACTACTGTACTCTTTCGGGGTCAACTTCTTTTCCATAGCTCGATTCACCAAGTCCTTCCAATTCCGAGACAAACTGTACAGATCAGTTTTGTCCGCATTTATCAGCGTGGGTGTGATCAGCCCGCCGTCTTTCAAAGCAACAGCCATAGCCACGTTAACATCTGGTCTGTAAACGATCGAACCGTCCGCATATGCAGCATTCATGATTGGGTGTTTGGTCAAAACTATAGCCACGGCCTTAGCAAGGAGGGCGGAAATAGTAACCCCTTTGGGTTTCAACTTTGCATACAGCTCATCCAATCCAGTCGTCTTGATTGTATACGTCAGTCGGAATACCGGAACGCTTAGGGATGCGGCCATGTTCTGCACGACAGCCTTTTGCATTGCATTCATTGCTACAGCACCAGCGGGCATCTCTGTTATCGTCGTCTTAGAGTCAGCTTGGATCGTAGCCTTTGACGCACCGTTCTGCGGGGCGACATCCTTTGGAACTTTCTTCTCCACGGTTACTGGGGACTTTCCAGCCGCCTTGAGAACGTCCTCTGCCGTGATACGTCCAAAGTTCCCGGTGCCCGTGACGGTAGCAAGGTCGATCTTTTCCTTCTTTGCTATTTTCTTAGCTTCAGGCGTGGCGACGGTCTTACCGGGTTGCGGGACGTAAGGCTGAACCGGCAACGATTCTTTGGCCTTCAATACGTCGGCTTCAACAATTCGTCCATTCGGTCCCGTACCCTTTACATACTTCAGATCAATACCCTCTTTCTTCGCTGTAGCCTTTGCCAATGGTGAGGCGATAATCCGGCCTTCATTCACTACAGCAGCGGATTCAGAAACTGCAGCTCCAGGTGCTGCCGGTGGCGAGGCAGGTGGTGCTTGAACTTCTGCTTTTGATGTTTGTGTTGCTGACGCAGTCGGAGTCGACGCCGATTCCGATGCGCTCGCGGTGCTAGACGTGGCCCACGCCTTGACGACAGGAATATCTGCTTCAGTCTTTGCGACGTATGCGACCGGTTCTCCAACTGGACAGCTTTCACCAGCCTCAACCAAAATGTGCGCAATGTAGCCATCTTCAAATGATTCGACATCCATGTCTGCTTTATCGCTCTCCACAACCATGAATATTTCGCCAACGCTTATGGGATCGCCTTCGGATTTTGTCCAGTCCACCACCCGTCCATCAGTCATGGTTGAGCTCAGTGCCGGCATGAATACTTCTGCGAAATTAGGTTTCTCAGCGGAAGCAGACTTTGCGGGGGGTGCAACAGAGGCGGCCGGAGTAGAAGGAGGCGGATCGGAAGCGGCGGGAGCTTTTGATGGCGATGGGGACGATGTAGACACCCTGGAAATGTCATCCTTGTTTTCCACGATGATGCCGACAGGCGCCCCAACGTCCGCCGATTCTCCCTCTTCAACTTGAATAAGAGCAAGATAACCGGCTTCGAACGATTCAACGTCCATATCGGCTTTATCGCTTTCCACAACCATAATAGGTTCTCCCACTTCAACTTTGTCCCCTGGCTGTTTCAACCACTGAACGATCCTACCTTCAGTCATAGTCGAGCTAAGCGCTGGCATGAAAACCTCATGTTTCTTCACATCCACTTGGCTCATCGAAATGATACGTGAACGACTGACACGCATAGCGCGAAAACGAGCAGGGTTATCATTGGAAAGGTTTGTTAGAAACGTAGAAGTGTTCGATAGTTTGGGTGCAAAAAACTGAGACGATTGGAACGAAGATACCAAGAAGCAAATGCTTCGCGACCCAGGGAAGGAGGAATTCATTATGATGAATGTGGCTCGATGGGGGCATGAGCCGGCGGTCGAGTGATCATGGAGCTATTTTCGAAGGTATGTCCCACGTTGGGAGCAATGGATCGGACTGAGCTCAGATCAAGTTTGCGAATGGCTTGGCCACCTGGCGCGTTCTTGTTGGTGTAAAATATAGTTTGCGCTCTCTGATTCGTTAATGTCGTGGTACTTTTTTGGTGCTAACGTCTCGTGGATTGTTCGCCAAAATTGACGACGATTCGGGACGAATCGATGGCACAACAACATTAAGCACAAATCATGTACGGGCATGGGAAGTGTGTTCCTTACGCAGTCGCTACTAAGAGTAGCTTCGCCAACGCCATTTGTGAATTGTCGGAAGTCCTGTTATGGGGTAACGTTACCAACGGTAGGATGTATGGGAATACAAGCTTTGGGCCCATCACAGTGGCTTCAGGTCAGTACTTGGCGTTAACCGTTTCGCGTCAAGATTGCTCTGTGAGAACATCTCTTTGACACTCGTTGGGCGTGAGATGTCTCTCCCACGTCGATGATACCGTTGCAGTCTTTAAAGCAATGGAAAGGAAGATTAAAGCCTCTAGATAGTTCCTACTTTTCCGGTCTTAGGCAGGATACAGATTGAAATTCATTTTTTGTGATGCTCAAAGGGAACAAACGTCTAGCGTTTCCACCCTGTACCCGGTTTTTATTTGCCGCCCGTCACGTACTGGATGTTCTGCGAAGAATTAAGGCAAACTAGGCTTGTCTACCGCACGCTCTACGCGTCAGAGAACCTTGCAATCAGCTTAAACAAGCTAGCGGGAATCGATTCAGTTGTAAACAATCTTGCCTTGTTGTGCTTAAGTTGAAAACTCTAGATGGTAAAGATTACATCATGATTCACAAGGTGGCATTCTACACATCCTCTAGTTCTCCAATCTTCTTACGCTCACGTTCGCAGAGGCAACGCCTCCCACTGTTAAACAGGTAGATGAAGAACTTCCTCTGAACTGAGCACCCATAACGCAATGTTCACTTGTGTTCACAAAACTCTGTGAATCAACCAAGTTATCTAGATAAGTCCAGATCGCACCAATCTGCACTGCAAGCAATCTCCCACATCTGCCCGATTGCTTGGATCTTCGGTAAGCATTGTTACAAGAACGGCATACAAATCCTCATTGACCGGTGACAACAGTTCTTGTATTTCTTGTTGAAGAGCTCCAAACGAGGCCAAGCGCCCATTTAGAACAGCCGAGCAAGCTCTTTCAAATGAGAAACGACACTTGCTAAGAATATCGGAGACGAATCTTGATAAGTCAGATGCTTCTGTTAGGCTTGGAAGAGCACATCGTAGTACTATGAGACCAATGCTGTATACGTCAAACCGATAGGCGGGTTGGAATAAGCCCAATCGTTTCTCTGGTGCCATGTAAATGGGATCGCATGTAGCGGTTCTGAGGCCCTTCTTAAAAGGAGATTTCCAGTCACATGAAGAACCGAAGTCAATTGCTTTGAGAGGTGTTCCAGAAGAATCGCCTGGAACAACAAGAATATTCTCAGGCTTCATGTCTCTGCACAACAAAACAAAATTGGTCAGCCATGAATTTGTCACGATAGTTACGGTTTTGTGTTTGCGTACCTGTGCACAATCCCGCATGATTGCAAATCGTTTACAATCATGGAAAGCTCCTTTAGTACGGTCGCAGCAAGTCCTCTCCTAATTGGCGGTGCCGGGTGGGGAGCGTTCAGTAAAGACATGAGGGTATATATCCGTGAGGTAGTGATGTAGTCTTCAAGTGTTTCGCCATTACCAACTCTCCGCCACACCAGTCCTAGTCGGGAAAGCCCAGTAGCTATAGGGAGATTTCCTGGGATTATGAGTTCTCCTACATACTCGGGAAACCGCTTCTTTTCGCTGAAACTGTTGTTCAGCTTAAGATTTGTATATTTCTCCATCTTGTAGAGCTCCCTCCCAATTTCAGAGTTTACAGGGCATTTAACCACGACATCAAGTGGCTCGTTTGTCTCGAGTGCGGGATCCATGTATTCTCCAACGAAGATTGCGCCGAAGTTTCCATTCTTGGAACTAGATTCAAAGCTTACGTTAAATGAGTCTGGTGACAAATAACTGGTTGCCATCCTATACCTTCCCAATGGTGAAGTACAACTTTCCTGCTTCGTGGACTGAATCAGTATTGGTGGGGACGTAACAAATGCCATCTCAGGGATCCTAGTTTGCGTGCTGAAATACGTTCTCGGCTCTGCCGCTGTATTGAGAAGTTGACCCCAAATGTGTTTGCGGTAAACCTCAAACTCAATCTATCGCCTGACAAAAAGGAAGAACGAAAGCAGAATGGACACGCGAAATCGTTTTGGCTTTCGAGCATTTGTCTGTTCAAAGTGAGGGGGAAGTGACTGATTTGACAGGTTTCGTCACAGAATAGCGATGGTAGCTTGTGGTCCACAGAACTTCCGTTGGAAATTTTTCGATGAACTCGAAACCAGCGTGAAGGTTTGTGACTTCGTAGCGAAGTTTAGAAAGCTTACGAGGTGAGGCATTCTATTGAACAAGCACGATGATGTTCGTGGAGCTGTATTAGTGCTTCGTCATAGATATAGAGATTGGTTCGAAGAAACAGTCTTGGTACAAAATTGTTTGTAAGGGTTTCTGAATTGTCTTTTTGATAATGCCAAAGCTTGGTCTCAGCATTGCACGGTAACGCTAAGGTTACCGTTGGTGTACGTGTGGACAAATTACGTAAAAGTTTTATATCAAGTGATATTGTATTTCCCAACCGGCCAAGAGGAGAAGAGAATTCTTGTTTAGCGTGGAGCATTGAAGAAGCTACAAAGATATCGTCTTGCCTTCTACTTCGCTGTTCAGGCGCTCGTTAAAGCTCCTGGTGAACTGTACAATTCCAGCCCGAGGAAGGCTATTAAAATTCCACATCTCTGTTGAATAACCTCCGGACTGTTTTGGGCGCACCATTCCGAAGTGATGTGGAGGTCCAGGGTTCAGATAACATCCCGGAGCTTCGTGAACCAGCGAAACCTAACCAGGTACCGGTTAATTGGTTCGCGCCCATTGTGCACATCTGCAAAATCATCGAAGTCAACTGTCGACCCGAAGGAAATCAAGAAGTTCTCGGCTCAAGCAAGCAAATGGTGGGATCCTAAGGGATCAGCTGCTCCATTGCACAGGCTCAACCCCACAAGAATTGCGTACATCAGATCCATCATAGAACGTACTTTAGGTCCGACGAGTCCTCCACCAGAAGCCTTGCATGGATTACCACTTAAGCCACTGTCTGGAATTGAGGTTATTGATGTTGGTTGTGGAGGTACGTTATCCGGCTACGGGATTAGGCCCTCTTCGTGATCAACATCTAACATTTTCTTTATGTTTCATTAGGCGGTCTTGTTTCTGAGCCAATGGCTCGGTTAGGAGCAAAAGTACTTGGTATAGACAAATCTCGAGAAGGAATTTTCGTTGCAAGACAGCACGCCGCGAAAGATCCCGAGATTTCTTCAACAGATATACTTCGCTACCGAGAAGCAGCTGTCGAGGATGTCTTGAACGCAGGAGAGAGCTTTGACGTCGTACTGGCATTGGAGATCATCGAGCACGTGGCAGAGCCTGCAAAGTTCCTGAAGCATTGCGCTTCTCTTGTTCGAGAGGGCGGGGTTCTCATTCTGTCCACTCTAAACCGCACACTAACGTCCTATGCATTAGGTATTGTTGCAGTGGAACGTGTACTGGGCTGGCTTCCCACCGGAACTCATGACTGGACCAGATTCCCGACGCCAAAGGAAGTTGCGGACGTCATAAAGAATGAAACGGAACTTGTACCAGAGGAGGTTGTCGGAGTTGCGTACAGCCCGTTCAGTCGGACGTTTTCTGTGGTTGACGACTTGAGCGTGAACTATATATTTACTGCAACTCGGCCTACAATAACATCCCCGGACTCATCCAAGGACTCCTCGAAGACGTCCCAACCGTCGGAGACCCCTGAGACGGGATAAGCGAAGCCGTTCACTGTAGTAGATAGTTGAACAATGATTTGATGCGATACATCATGGGGATATCCTTTGAAGTATGACTGTGATGGAAGGCGTGAAGTACTGCCGTTCCGATTTCGAAGTTTGGGGGCTTAGATCTCCCTATCGGAGTCGTTGCCCGAATGCCTGGTGTAAGAGCCAAAGCAAGGAAGCAAACGGAATCACTATGGAATCGAAAGCCTTTTGATTTCTAGCGAAAGAGTGTATGGCAGTGTATTTGAGTGGAGTTGGTACTCAGTGGAGCTATAACGTCGCAAGATGTTATAAGTTCATTCGGCTGTTGTATTTGTCCACAAGGCTCTTTAAGTGTCCCTCCCATCTGTCTACCTTTATAGGCATGTCCAGTTCGTAGAAGGGATTCTTCATGACGTAATCAGCATAAATAACATAGACGTCTCGCTGTCACCGATAAGAATTAGACACAAACGTCAGAAAAAGCTTAATCCCGACTTCAGTTTATCCAGGATGCACCAGGTCAAACTACTTACCAGGAAAGCCGCCAAATTCTCTGTCTTGAGATCAGCTGTGACGAAAAACTGAACCCCAGTCTCTGGTCGATATGCTTGCAAAACATAGGAGGCTGTTTCCAGAGTTACTATACCGAATCCGTGATCAGATGGTTCTGGAGAGAGTTGCTGAACCAAAAGCTGCATACTGCGCAAAAGTTCATATATGTATATCAATGTGAGCAGCTGTTAATGGTGCTTCTGCTTCCACAACCAAAAAAGGAAAGATGGTGAAAGCTTACCCATGAAAGGTAGATGCAAGGTGTAAACAATCGTTCGGGGATAGTTGAGGAGCTTCCTCACTTAATCTACGGTCGAATATTAGACTGCCCGCCTTATTGATAACAAAAAGAGATTGCAGCCCCATGCTGCTTGATCAATCACGAGCAAAGCAATCATGAACGGATGCTGACTAGAAGAGCTGTGTCAAGCAAGAAGCAATCCGTATGCTGTGAAACGTAGCACAGACACTTCCCGATTGACTGTTTGTCTTCTACTTTCGTAGATAGACCTTCACTTGCGGTTATCTTGTTCCAACACAAGGGAAAGAAAACAAAGACCTTGGTGAACGAAATAACTGCTTTCAATTTCGAGGCTCATTAATTTTAACGCCCCAAACAAATTCGCTTCTGTACTGTATTTGCTCTGCAAATTTTGCTGCCGTCGGCGACGCATTGTTTTCAGTGGCCACAGCCGCAGAATTAAAGCAGGTTCTGAGAACTCTGGCCACAAAGGTGGACTCGCGCTCGCATTTCTTTCCACTCTCACCGATCGTCGCTCAACCTTTTCTCGACGTTTGTCCTGTTTGCCCGGAGTGTAGGAGTAGCGGTTGCGCCTGAAGCTCCTGGAGCAGGACTTGATCGTTTTCATAGGTTTCAAAAAGCTCCTTCCTGCCATTGCGTGTACGAGGGACGTAGCATGCAAATGAATTTCGATGCACCACCAGAACCTGATGGTCGCATGGTCGACCATCAGCGTGAACCTTGTCCTCACAGAATCGTGGATGGTAAGTTACTTTCGTTGAATCTGATTACCAGAAAACGCGTTATAGCATACGACACTGCGGTACAGGAACGGAACTGTACTAATGTTGTTTGGGTTCGCGAAGGAACAGTTCTAACATGGGCTACCTTGTTTTGTTTTGGAAACGCCTATCACCCTAGATTTCGGAGGTGCTTTTGCAATGGGTGCAATTGGCGGTACGATTTGGCACTTCATTCGAGGGGCTCGAAACTCTCCGAACGGTGCTCGTCTCATAGGTGCCATTGACGCTGTCAAGGTCCGTGCGCCTGCATTAGGTGGAAGCTTTGCGGTCTGGGGCGGTCTTTTTTCTTCATTTGATTGTACGCTTCAAGCAATCCGAAAGAAAGAAGATCCTTGGAACACTATAACGTCTGGAGCGCTGACTGGAGGATTATTGTCTAGTCGTTCTGGCTTGCGCGCTGCAGGAAAGAACGCTGTTGTGGGAGGGGTTCTCCTAGCCTTGATTGAAGGTGCAAGTCTCGTCATTACAAGATATGCTAGCCAGCAGGCGCTTTCCCCGGAAGAGATTCAGAAGCTTAGAGAAGAAATGGAACTTGCACAAGCGAAGAAGCGAAATGAAGGATTGGCAGCTGTAGGTCAGCTTTCGTGACTTGCGGGTTTGAATTGGGGCGTTCTGAAACACATAATATTGTGTTGTTCTACTTATGGAAACCTTTCTGTGACTTAAGGCAAGTCCTGGTGAGCCGAAGTCTTGCAAGCTCCATATGAACTAATGCTCTTGGGTTCAATCTTCTGCTCTGTGTCTTCTCCGGAAAAGGCACGTTTATGTATAGGAGAATGTCAGGTTTTGAAGGGAAACAGCTCAAGAGTCGCTTTTCTTCTTTTTTGTGAGTCTTGATTGTATCACACCGTTTTGTTCTTTGTTACGCTGTCGCTTTCACATCTTGCCTGTATCCCGCCTTTCCTGCTTTGTACCATTTCGACGATGCTCTTCAAAGTGCACAGAATGGATAATATGATGGATTGGCTCGAACGAACGAGTTCAGGTCACGTTTGTCGGATGCTTGTAAAGAATAATGGAAGAGATGTTGGTGCTTCGTCCCTTGCAGTATACATCTACGCGATCCCAAGGATTCATCCAGATAAGCTCTGCCTCAGAGACTCGATGAAACCCTTTACACGCACTTTGTTGATGAAGGAGGTGCATATTTTATTAGTGGCAAGCTTTTGGTTTGTCGGTGGAATAATGGATTTCGTGGGTTTCTCTAACAGAATGACCAATCAATCTCATCTCCGCCTCCGCCCATTTCAAACATAGTTCTGTCATATTGTTCAACTGAGTGGAAGTATCTCATTTGGTCACGCAGTTCACGAGGAAGAGCAGGTAGTAAGCGTCGAGGAATTAGTAAAGTTGACAGGTTAGCCAAGTCACTAAACACTTTTTGAGAATCAATAGTTCGCTTCAGGTAGGAATGGCCCAGACTTCCGCCTGTTCCCATTTTCACACCAATCATGCGATGCACCATCTGCGAATGAGCATACCGCCATTGATTTAGCTGCTCGTCGACATCAATTAGCATTTGCAGAAACCTTGCTGGGAGCTGAAACATTGGCTCGTCTTGATACAGCATAATCATGAGCGATGCCGACGTGGAGCGGAACCCCAACCTGCGCTTGTCGCTCTTAATTAGCTCATCATGGACTTCCCGTTTGAACACAGACTCGAAAGTCCTGTAAGTGCTCGACAACTGTATGAGCACCGGTTCGCGTTCTGCTGGGTCGAGCTTCGTGACTATAGTTTGCTGCTCAATCTCAAACATGCGTTGAATAGCTGTCTCGTAGCTCTTCTGGAAGTTATATCCACGGAATTCACGGAATGGGATGTTCTTAAGCCACCGTTCCACGTAATCAAAGAGCGATGGTTCCTGCTGTGCATCGCGAAGTAGCTGCTGATGGTTTGCAGATAAATTAAGAATCCAGCGGGCGTTCAGTCGTTGTTCCGGACGTACGCCGAACTTTATTTCCAGCATGCGGAATTGGTGCGATTGGAATCCAGAAGCCGGGAACAAATAATCACGGAATTCGAGAAACTCTTGCGGGGTCATGGTCTCGAGCACTTTTATCTGGTCGTTGAGCAGCTTGAGTATCTCGCGGATGCGTGTGAGACGGTGAAGAGCAAGGGAGATGCGTTTCTCTCCAATGTTGAGCTCGGCCAGAATGGATCGAACAGAGTCAAGCTCGAATATCAACTGCTTGAACCATAGCTCGTATGTCTGATGAATGGTGATGAAAAGCATCTCATCATGACACAAGTTTCCCCGTAGAGAGGAGATGGGACGCTGAGCGGTTAGCAGCTGATCCAATGCAAGATAGTCGGAATAGTACAGCTTGCCACGACCCGCGTCGCCGACACCCAGCCCGGAGGTGGCAGTAGGATTGGCAGGTTCATTGGCGGCGAATGGACATTGTGTGCGGCGATGAGCTAGATGGACAGGGTGCGACGCGTTTTGTAGAGGTGGATGAGAGGGCTCGCTAGTTGGTGGAAGAGGTGCATTTGGTTGAGAACTGTGCGGTTGCTGAATGGCAGATGACTCGCCGTTTTCCAAGATGGGAGTAACCTTGAGGACAGGACAGGAGTTGACCAGCGGCACGGACATCTCGTAGCAATTGTAAGTAGTGCTACGACGGTGTGTACGCGCGGAGGTGACAGCCGCCGCTTTTGAAGAGGGCAGCTCCCCTTGTCATGTACACCTTTATACAGTAAACGTTATCTAGGTACAGGTGCAAGGAGTGGAGTCACGCCGTTGTTGGACACCTTCGCAAGCCACGCCGCAACGAAGCCAACCGGCGCCGTTGTCTGGAGGCGTTTTGGTCTTTTGAGGCATGGGATTCATAGGGTTACGGCTGGTTTTGCAAAAGCGTTGGTTAATTGTGAGCGAACAGCATCCAGTGCTGTGAGGTGCATACTATGCACTGCATAGCGTCAAAATTTGGGCAGCCAGGGGCCATACGTACGTACTGTATCTAACTATATGCTCCGTAATTCACCGCCGCACGTGTGGTGCGCTTCTTTCATACTTGCCAAAGGAGAGCTCTCAAATCTGCAGCAGCGGATGACCGCCAACAGTGATAATTGGCACGCGAGCGTGTCCTTCGTCTGTGGTCGCAGTCGATTGCAATTACCATCGAACTTGTTTCACTTCCGCAAGCGTCCTCATCACCTCTCCAGACTCGCGCTCTGTAATTTACCCGCCGAGACAGAGCACGTAGATACGGCTTGCCCCTAATACCGACGGTAGTCTCTGTTGCTGGGTTGTTGCCATCGCTGCGCTTCAAGGTTGGCCCTGTCAACATTGTAACCAAGCCCTCATACCCCGTGGCTAGCATTGTGTATCACAACTTGCGTGGTAGTCGTATCGTACTGCCTAGCGAACTACCCTTGTATTCAGCTCCTTCGCTCTGCTTTAAAATACGGCGAAACACTCAACACCTCAAAGCTACATCATGTTCACAAACGTATTAGCCTTCGGATGTTCTACACCCTGGCTGCCTTTGGGCACCAGAAACTTTGGTTCTGTTCACAACATAAACACCCGTCCATCCAGCGCTCGCGTCCATGCTAGTCCCCGAGCCTGTCTTCCAAACCAAAGCGCAGCTGAATCGGAACGGAAGAGCGATGTGTCTGATGGCCGCCAATCTCCCGCCGCGGCTGTCTCGAAGACGGAGCAGATAGCGGCTATGCTTGGAAAAAACAAGGAGTCTTTGGAAGAATCTCGCGATCTTGTGTTCGAGCAAGAAAGAATGGACAACAGAAAGCGATACACTGGTGCTCTTGTGTCCGTTTTGCTGGCGACGGGCGCATTTCTCTCTCAAAAGCTCGACCCCAACTCAGGAGCCAGGCTATTGGAGTACATGTACGCACACAGCGAATCGCCAAGCGTTATCGGCACAAACAACAAACCGACTCTGCTTGAGTTTAGCACCACTTGGTGTTCCAACTGCAAGGCCTCGGCGAGGGGAGTCTTCGACTTGGAGAACAGATACATGGGTCAGGTGAACTTCCTCGTATTCAATGGCGATGACCCGAACAACGCTGAAATCCTTGACCGATTTAGTGTTGATGGTGTTCCACAGTTTTCAATGATCGCTCGCGATGGAACCGTGAAAGGCAATCTGGTCGGAAGAATCCCGAGAGATGTTCTGGCTGAGGACCTGGACGCTCTCTTGGAAGAGCGGGAGTTACCCTTCCCAGGTTTGCCTCTGGATAAACTACGGCCCGACTCTTGAGCATAGCGCCATCTGCGGGTCGGAGGAAGTTTTGAATCAAATCTCGATTGTATGAGTTGCCCTTGTATTGCGTCTTTGTTCTTCATCTTCAAGGGTATGCATTTTTCAGTAGTCGCTCTACCCTGCTCGACAGCGGCCGCATGTCGCGAAGGGTTTCATTGTATCCAATGCCTTTTTTGTTCCCACTCTTATTCCCTCTCGCTCGATCTCAGTTTGACGGCGCACTCTGGCCTGCTCCCGATGACATCACAAAACAAAGCAACGACCCCGAAACTTGTGGGCGAGAGCAGATCGCGTCTTGTCGATATTGTATCCCAACCGTATCATGTTGAGATGTCCAAAACAGACGACCGGGAAAGGAATGTACCTACTTCTGTAAATCCGTCAGCTGAGATACTACAACTGTTTTTGAGCGAAATCATTTCTTGACCGAAAAGGATGCCGGCCTTTTTGGCGAGAGAACGTTTCTCGATAGAAGGCGTCCACTGCATTGTAGACATCATGCCGCCATTCCTGTAGTTGTGTTTTGCCTCCGTTGGGAAACGAAGTTCTAGATGTCCTTGCAAAGTCCGGGTTGTAGCTGTCAATGCAAGGGCACGACAAGGCCCCCCTTGACATGCTTGATGTCAAGCGCTGCCGGCAACTTGGTAAGAGCCGGCGAGCTTGCTCCAGACTCGACCGGTATTTATCGAAAAGGATTGAACTGCACCAAATGTAAAGGTGCTGATGGCGCAATTTTGCGTTCTTTCGTTCCAACGCTACACGTACATTCCGTTTCGTCATATCTACGGAAGAAAGTTGTTCGATGTGAATGCAATGTAAACGTCAAGAAAACTCCGAAACACGTAGTGCTTCGATGTTCCTTGGCACGGCAATCATGTAGAGGATTTTCACTTCAAGCAGCGGAAAGTCTTGACAAAGCCTGCAAGATTTGGCCAGACGAGCGCCACTGTTTGCACTTTTGGCAAGAGAAAACTACTTGTAGTTGTACTCCAGTTTCGGAACAGGGAGCTGATCATCAGCTGCTGATGTGCACAATAAAGTGGTAGAAGAGCTCCCATAGTGGCAGAGAGAGGGAGATATCGCGGCGAGCTCTAGAGGTTGAATGGAGAGGTTCAGTGAAGAAGAAGGCGATAATCGTCGCAAACGAAACGCTTCTGCAGTCGAAAACACCTTCGGTACCTAATACTATTCTTTGTACCATATTATAGCCTCGTGAGTGTAGCACGGCTACTGATTTGTGGTTTGTGGCTGCGGTGTAGAGATAAGTGTTATAGGTTGTTGGGGTTCTTTGCATACCCCCGCGTACGAGTAATTCACGTACGCGATTCATAAATGAGAGAGAGAGAGGGAGATATATATAGAGGACACATACCGGATGTCGGGAGGCGACTCTTCATGCAACTGTAATACATATTAGCTGCCTTCCTGACGAAACAGAACTATCTTTTTGAAGAGTTTTCCTTTTTTGTGACTTGAAGAAGAAAAGTCTCTTTTTTGGTCTTCTTCTAAGCTCCGACATGATTCTGACGGTGAGATTATTTCCTTTCAACAGCATTGACAGCGGCTCTCGAGCTTGACGAACATGGTTACGAACGTCAAGAAAGACGTTGGCCACGTCTTCTTCCAGCACCCTTTGACACACTTTTCACGACAAAACGAACTGCCCGCCCTAGGAGAACGAGCGAAGAAAATAGCGATGGACATCATCAGCAGTGGCCATCGAATTTCTTGCCATTCTTTAGGAGAGAGGGCTCTCTATAGATATATAAGCTCCTCCTGCTACTTCGCAATAAAGGGTAAATGACCGCACTAAAGACGCAGCAAAAGGTAGTCTTGTCAGGTAAATCATCTCTTTCAAGTGGTGGACAGCGCAGAAGGTATGTGCTATTGCTGAATCCACGAATACCGATCAGTTCTCAACCTTCATGCCATGTATTTGACCCTGCTGCTGGGGAGCTTTGACTTAATGTGAAGGTGAGGGTAGACACTTGCAAGTGCACTGGTGACAGCCTTTCAACCAACACAGTCTGTACGAGTGGAAACGAACGAGACCTTGATTGTCTTATCATCTCTACGTCTCCAACAGTTTTCGTGATACTTGTTCATTGGAGAATAGTGACATTAATATTATTCGTGATACTTGTTCATTGGAGAATAGTGACATTAATATTGTTGTTGTCTCAAAGGTAAGGAGGGCATTCAAGTTTGGAAGAATTTAGAGCTCTCCTGTTCTCGCTCGGTTGTCGTATCAACCTAACTCTAACGGTGCAAAAGAACGAGAAAAACTGCCAACCTTCGCGACTTTTACTGCACGTACAAGTTATTCACCTACAGAACATCCAGGGCCGTATTTATGACTGACTGACTACGGTGAAAAAGTTCATGACGTTGACTGACTGACTACCGCTCTAGCAGCAGTAGTCAAAAAAAGTAGTCAAAGTAGTCAGAAGTGTCTATAGTAGCCTTCTGAAGCCACCGTACGGACAATATGCGTCGTGAGATGATCCGTACACTTCATGATATCCCATTTCGGTCCCAACCGAAAGCCGTACAGCAGTGGCTGTCAATCGCCGCCGACTCGCATCTGCGGCCAACGCGACGCTACTGGCGTAACGTCGGCCTAGAATACGCTAAATAAAGTCACTTTCGTTCGTTCAACATCAAAGATTGTGCTTCTTTCTTTGGTTGTCCCTCCACAAATTGCCATTCTCAACTCTGTTCTGTTCTCCTCCCACCTATTTTGCAATCATGCCAATGCAAACGTCGTCAACGTCGTCAAACAGCATCAAGAATGAAATGACTGCTTTCTGACTACTTTTAGAGTGACTATCATGAAATGGCTTGATGATCTGACTTTGAACCGTGAGAAAAAAAGTAGTCACAAATACGCCCCTGAGAACATCCGAGCATGACTGAACACGGCGTGGTTCGTTGACAAGTAGCCAATGAGTCAACCATTTTAATCCCGAAACCCTGCTACCCTGGACCTGAAAAACTGCTTTCTTGTTGCACTTTATCGGATGATTCGATGACGAATGGTTTGATGACAAAAGGATATTTCGTGTCGATGTATTGACAAGTTCCAAACCCTGGGATGCAAGTGGTCATCGTCAAGGGCGCGGAAACATGACGAAAAATATGAAGGTACTGTAGGGATCTCACATAAGCGCCCAACAATGATAACGTCCAGTTCTAACAGAACAGCACGTTGTCGAGTCTCGTTACACAGCGTACGTATCTACGTAGAGCTCTCCTCAAAGAAGACAAGCCTGGTGGGTATTGGATAACTTTGACAGCAAAGTTACAGTACTTTCGACGCCTTGAGGGCGAATTTCTCGGTGGCATACAGCACGATGCACAAACGATGGCCATGCGTGTGAGACGGGTTTTCGAAGAGCGACGGATATCTCGGTGGCATACACCAATACGTACACCAATCGAAATGAAACAGATTAGGGAAATGAATCCAAGAGATGCACAAACAATGGCCATGCGTGTGCGACGGGTTTTCGAAAAGCGACGGAAGCAAACCCTCATAAAGGCCACCAGTCCAACGTTAGTGATGACTCATTGCGATAAGAACCTTCAGAGCGCACCAAGAAACGACAGCCGCAATCGAATCTCCCACATCACCCATCGCACCAGCCCCTTGTACTCTACACGAAGTTTACGAAAAGAGCCATGAAGACAAACACAACGCTAACAGTTTTGTTCCTTCTAGGGACACTGTTGTCAAGCACAAAAGCCATCGTTCCGTCACACATACCCACCAGCGCTCGCTTCTCCGACGAGTGCTTGGAGGCGGTCCAATGCATTCTTGATTCGCGCGACAATGAAAACATGTTCAACGGTTCCGATTCCGCCGAGCAGCGTGACGGTAATCGACGTGACTGGAAGCTTTGAACTGACGGCGTTGCGCAAGGGAGTGTGGGCGTACACAGAAGGAGCGTACAACTCGATGCTGATTGCGACGGGACGCCGTTTGGTAATCATCGATTCTCCGCAGGCACAGGGTGCGACGGTGAACACGACGGGACTGCCTGATGCGATTACAGAGGTGCTTAATGGAACGGTGCCATATCGCATCGACTTGATCTATTCACACTCTCATTTCGACCACATTGGCACATCGCGCG
Organism: Gracilaria gracilis; assembly: GCA_030374805.1. Lineage (NCBI taxonomy): Eukaryota > Rhodophyta > Florideophyceae > Gracilariales > Gracilariaceae > Gracilaria > Gracilaria gracilis. The sequence goes on from JARGSG010000191.1 coordinate 773,762, forward strand.
TGGTGGTGGGGTTCTTAAGAGAACGGTACGCAAACGCAAAGCTTGTGATATGGGGAACGCGTGAAACGTTCGACATCATTCAACGGTCGGTGACAAATCGTTCGGTGCTGCCGAATGCAAAGGTTGGAAAAAGGGGAACCACTCTAAGGCTATCTCGCTCCTTGAAGGTGAGAATGGACATTGTGGGCGGTCATACAAGCACTGATCTTCTAATCCACATTCCAAAGTCGCGAGATGGAGCAGGAATCGTGATGTATGTGGACGTGGTATTCCCGAACTTTGCACCGCCTTTCAACTTTGCAATAACGCAGGACCTGGGACTGTACGTGCGCAACCAACAAAAGCTGCTGGAGCTGGACTTTGAGACGCTGGTGCCGGGCCACGTCGGGCTGGGGAACAAGACGGACGTATCGGAGAACTTGATGTACACGCAGTTTGTGATCGAGGCGGCGGTGATAGCGCAAGGCTCAATCGGCGTGGAAGAGCTGGCGGAGGCGGGCGTCGGCAACTTCTTCAACCCGAACGCGGTGGAGTTTGGCAACTTCTTCTTCCCGTTCGTGGCGGTGTCGCGGCCGTTGGAGATAGAGGTGTGCTTCCGACTGGTGCTAGCGGAATGGGGGTGCCGGCTGGGCGGCGTGGACCTGGTGGCCAGGGGCCATTGCTTCACGGCGCTGCAGTACGCGTTGCTGGAGCTGTGAGGGGCCAAATCAGAAATACTGTATGTAACAACGTAACAGATAAAGCGAAAGCAAGCGCGGCGTCATACGGAAAATACAAATCGGGCGGCGCGCGGCTGCTGGTGCGGAGCGGCGCAAAGTGACTGGCAGCCGCGCGCCGTCGCACGAATCGCGGCAAAAGCCTTTTATCGCGGCGCGCGGCGCAGTTCTGCGCGTGACGAAACGTTTTTTTTTCTTTCCTTTTTCTTGGCGCGCCTTATATTTTTGGGGGGCGCGTTTTGAATGCGGCTCGTTTTTGTATGTTTCATCTCGCCGCTATCTGCGCGCCACGCTTCGGCGTCGTTCCGCCGCGCCGCCGCCGCCGCGCCTCGCTCCGATGCCGCGCACGTCGCCGCTGCTCGTTGCTCGCAACTAATGTCTTTACACTCTAGCAGTAACATACTATAAAACTATACTCTACTACTCATGACACCTGTACGATACCTATCGTGCAGATCCCCCCCCACCCCCCCCCCCCCTCTCCCCCTCTCCCCCCCTCTCCCCCTCTCCCCCCTCTCCCCCTCTCCCTTCCCCTCCACCCCGCCCTCCACGCCCAATCCGCCACAGCACTCCATGCAACACACACACTCAAACACAGAAAAAGGAAAAAAAAAATAGAAAGAAACGCTCACATAGCAAAACACACGGAAACAAAAAGCAAAACGCTGCTCAGAAGCGTGGCGCAGGCGCCGGCAACGGAGTGGGCACGCTATTCTGGTGGTCGGGGGCCGTTCTGCGCACCATGTCGGCGCCCACGTCGGGGCGAACGACCTGAAACTGCGCCGCCGGCATGGCGTCCACCACGGCGTCGTCGCAGCGCGCGGCGTCGTCGCAGCGCGCGGCGTCGTCGGCCGGGTTGAGCAGCGCGGCGATGGACACGCGCGGCGCGGCCGAGAACGGGAAACACGCCTCGCACGCGGGGTCTGAACACGAGGGAGAATTGAAGCGGTAGTGTAGACAGCGTCGTCGGCGATGACATTCTCTGGCCGCAAATCGCTTGGCGCACGACATGCCGCAGAAACGACCAGAGCCGTAAGAGCCGTCGATGGGCGTGGAACAGTCGCGACAGACGGCGTTCTTAGCGGGTGGTCTCGACGTCATGGTGCACAACGCGCGGCGGAAGCAAACAAACAAATCGGGCAGCGCGCGTCGGGGCGGCGCGCGCGCACTTGTGTACCAAGTCGGCGGTTGTTGTTGGCGCGCGCCATGTGGTATATACAAGGGCGCGCATGCGCTCAAAGTGCGCGCGCTGCAACGACGAGAGCCGCGTGATATCGTTAAGCGACACGTCGGACGTGTCTACGACATGTGCCCGTGCATTACAGCGCGCCGCAGCCGCCCATCGTTGGCTGTGCCCTGAATTATTGCGTCCACTGCGCGCCCCGCCTTACAGCTATATATAGCGGCGCGCAAGAAAGGGTGCGGTTCGGTATTGTGCGCGTTGCGCGCACGCGTGGCCACGTGCACAGCTGCGTGTATGGCTGCACGCTGTTGACCCGACAGCACGTGTCAGATGCATGCCCTCCGCTAGCGACTAGCGCATCGGAGGGTCATCGGACCAACCGGTCCGGAGGGTCTTAACTTTGGTTAGGAGGGGTCGGACCCGACTCTATACTTAAGCTGCATAGACCTTCCCATCTTCATTAGTAGAGGCACGACTCACATAACATATCATCTCATATTTCTGCTCCTAGCACCACCTCCATTTCTGCCTTCTTAGGCCCCTTTTCTTCACCTCTCCTTTTGGAGCGACATTCATGAATTAAGCTCGAAAGAAGAGTTTATTGATCTATTATTGTATAGACTGTATGTCTAACTGGGGATTGTTCCATCGACTCAGCCAGATAGACGACGAAAATCAACCCCGTAGTCATTCAATCGAACAGTCGAGAATGGACGCGAACACCGGTAACCAAGCATCGTCCTCAGACGGCAGAGAATTCTTTCTACCGAAGATGATCCTTAAAACGGAAACATCTAAGTATTATGCGACCATAATACAAAAGATGCTCTGTGATAATCCAGCACCTGATGTTTTTATACAACGTCTAAAAGCAGGTCTTTCACCATTACTACTTTCGCATCCTCACATAGCAAAAGAGTACAACCTAACACGCGCACTCATCCTCAAACTTGAAGATAACGGGATAGAAGTCGAAAAATGTAGCAACAATCCTCTACGTATCGCAAAGCTTCTCTGGAATGAAGTACCGTATACCGAAAACCTTCGCATTATGGAAGATATTATTAGGAACAAGACCGATCACCCATGCTAATCGACCAATGACTAGTGACGACACCCAGGATAATCTCCATGAATACAACGCACCCGAAGCATCACACAGTGACCCCAGTAACCAAGAAAATCTTCACACTCCTAACGTCTTTCCGAGGAACAACCCCGCAGGCAACATTATTGCTTCACACAAATCGTCAGCACCGTCACTCGTGCACAATGCGACTCAGCTTCCCCAATTACACGGAGTTCCGGAACCACTAACCAGCCCGGTGGACTTGGCGCACCAACCTGCAGCACATATGCAGTCAATGGGACAGCCTGATAAAACAATCCTGGCTGCAATCAGCGCTCTATCCAACCGCCTAGAACACATCACAATCCAGCAAGGCGCTGAAATGAGGGCATTCACTCAACATCATGATGCTAGAATGCGTACAATGGAACAGCATTTCCAAGCCCAGATCGCCGATCTCAGACAAACTTCGGGGCAACAGCCCGCGCCGAATACCAATGCCCACCCTCAGAATAACCATAATGCAATGAGACAGCACAACTCAGGACGATTTCAGCATCTCCCGACTGCAACGTCTAACTATGGACGCCAGCAGCCCAATGTATGGGAAAATCCATCAAACAGTCAACAACAGAGAACAAAGGAACAGCAGTTTGCTATTAATCAAAACCAAAACCCTCAACACTATGCCAATGTAGGACAACACACAGACAGCTTCAACTCAGCACAGACAGGCACGTTCAACCACCAATTCAATTCTGCACGAAGGACAACAGTCCCTGGCCGCACCAACACCACGAGCGATCAGCCGCAAGATCCAACGAACAGAGCATTTGAGCGCAATGGCAATACCCAATCAGCATTCAATAACATCACACATAGTCTTCGCGACTCCGCAAACCGGCGCCAAAGTAGCCTTTCCCCCGACGAAGCACTTGTCAAGCGCATTCAGAAAGCGTCCCAGTCCTTGATGACCGTATTCAAAACAAAAATGTTTACCGGCAGCCCTGACCAATCCTGGGTCAAATTCATTCGCGACTATGAATACGTCGTGTTCACTCAGCAATTGGGAACTGAAAACGACGCACTCATTCTCATTCCAAGTGCCTTAGATGATGACGCGAAGGACTTCTTCCGCGATGAAGTGCAGGCAAAAGCAACAAGCTACGCTCACGCAAAACAACTCATGGAAGAGAAATTCCACGACCAAAATTCAACAGACCCGCGTTCTTGACGAACTAAGCGCAGTTAGAATGTCAGACTTCCTCGACGGTAATCGCCATATGGACGAAGCATTCCGCTTAATGCTCCAAGCAATTAATTCCAAGATCAGACACATTCCTCAGGCCCTTCAAACCGATATATACAAGCGGCAAACGCTTCTCACCGCCGTGAGCGACCAAGAATGGGCAAGACCAGACACCGAAGGCCCAATCCAAAACGTGAACACGTACAGCTTACTGTATCGAGCTCTCACAAACAGGATTCAGAAGCATTGTATCTGGTTAAAGAAGCAGGGAAATACTTCCGAGTTGACTGGAAACGTAGAGACAACCCCCGATATACTCTATAACAACCCACGTTATGGAAAACCAGTACATTCCCGTTTCAATAGGCCATACAGGAACAAGCGTCGTTTCACACGAAACACGCACCGAAACAAAGGATGTTTCATATGCGGCAATCCCAGCCACTGGAAGAGAAACTGTCCTCACAAAAATCGCGGAAAGAGATCGTTTGATACCCTGTTTGCAAAAACAAACACAAGCGGCGACAATGAAACCAACTTCCAAAATCTACGAACTTTGGTACGATCCATGGCTGTATCTTACGACTCAGACTCAGACGATTCATCAGAGAGACAACATGATCTTCAATGTTAAAGCCATCGATGATACCGACAACGACTTAGATCGTATCGAGAAACTACTCGAAAGCACAACCGATGGCTCTCAACCGCCGTCCACCACAAATGCGCATTCCCATGAAACTAACTACATCAATTTTATTAATGAAAGTACCAATTCATACGCAATGAATCCCGATAATTCGGATTTTTAGAAGGAGATCGGAATTGCCGACCTATCTCCCAAAATAGGCAACCACCGGATGACCTGAACGATGCCGTATCATCGCTATTATTCACGACACCTATACAAACCAGCAACGTTACATCCATTGATTACCCTCAACAAACAGGGCAACATCACAAAGAGGTCAATTCAACTACGCCAGCAAAACCTGAAAGCAACTCCGTCTACACTGCCGAAACCAAACGAGACGTAGGGACCACAGCAGTATCACCCAAACCTATACTTGATACGTCAGACATTAAGGAACCGAACCTCCCACGCATACTCGGAAACTTTGAGTTGTACTTCGCTCAACCACGTCCACAAGGACAACGTTTCCTCGGTGCATGCATCGACTCGGGAGCAGCCAAATCCGTCATTGGCCTCCAAGAAGCCACGAACTATGTTGAAGATCAGAATGAAACACTACACCTCAGTCATAATTCAGAATCGTTTCGTTTCGGCAACAGCATCCAGTCCTCCCTTGGGCTCATTACTATCAACATGCCAACGCCAACAGGCAAATCCATAATCGTTTCAATTGACGTCGTAGATGCGCCAATTCCATTTCTCTTCGGCTTCGACCTAAGCAAAAAACACTCCATAATCGTCGACATGGCTGACAATTTGCTATCAAGCAAAAAAGAAGACTGGGTGATCCGTCTGACAGAGCACAATGGCCACCTATTCTACAGATGGCAACCAGGAAAGGCGCACTCAATCTTGGCCGTATCTTACAGCCCATTTACTCTGTCTGAACTACGTAAGATGCACCTAAGTTTCTACCACCCGTCAGCCCAGAAGCTTTTCAATGTGTTACAGCGATCAAGAACCCCAAGACTCTCGAAAGATACCCGCAAATTATTGGACGAGATATCGCAAGCATGTGCCACATGCCAAACTTTTCGGCATAGACCACTTCGCTTCAAAGCGTGCCTACCCCCAGATGAGATTGTTTTCAACAATGAAGTATCACTAGACCTGATGTATCTCCAAGACCAAGGAAAGAAACATCCGGTTCTCCACGTTGTAGACATGGATACAGGTTTCTCGAACGCCGTGTTCCTACAGAGCGAATCCTCTGAGGCCATCTGGCAGGCCTTCATCGCATGTTGGATAACGGTATATATTGGCGCACCCAACAGACAACGTTTGGATAGAGGATCAGCATTCGTATCAAAGGCATGGCAATCCAATGCACATGAATTAGGCATTGACCTAATATACAGCGGTACCCAGTCACACAACAGCTTAGGAATTGGCGAACGTTATCACGCCCCACTAAGAAATGTGTATCACAAGATCACGGTCGATCATCCCACTCTCAACAGGACAATCAGACTTCGTTTGGCTATCAAAGCCATTAACGATACCATGGGACCCGACGGACTCGTTCCATCACTATTAGTATTTGGTACACTTCCCCGATTCCCCGGAATCAAATCATCGTTACCTACTAACCGGGAACGATTCAAAGCACTAGAAACGGCCCGTCAGGAGTACGCGACCATTGTCGCGCAAATGCGCGTTCAGCAAGCCCTCCGCGCCCGAACTCCCGAAGCCGCAACCTACATATATGAACCAGGGGACTTCGTTCGTGTCTACAGAGAAGACACCAAACGCTTTCACGGCCCCTTTAAAGTCCTAAAAGTGAACGATAAGCAACTGTTCATCAATTGGAACGCAAGGCCGCTCAGTATAACATTGCACAATG
>JARGSG010000192.1:0-38336 GCA_030374805.1 Gracilaria gracilis
TGATGGTCGCATGGTCGACCATCAGCGTGAACCTTGTCCTCACAGAATCGTGGATGGTAAGTTACTTTCGTTGAATCTGATTACCAGAAAACGCGTTATAGCATACGACACTGCGGTACAGGAACGGAACTGTACTAATGTTGTTTGGGTTCGCGAAGGAACAGTTCTAACATGGGCTACCTTTTTTGTTTTGGAAACGCCTATCACCCTAGATTTCGGAGGTGCTTTTGCAATGGGTGCAATTGGCGGTACGATTTGGCACTTCATTCGAGGGGCTCGAAACTCTCCGAACGGTGCTCGTCTCATAGGTGCCATTGACGCTGTCAAGGTCCGTGCGCCTGCATTAGGTGGAAGCTTTGCGGTCTGGGGCGGTCTTTTTTCTTCATTTGATTGTACGCTTCAAGCAATCCGAAAGAAAGAAGATCCTTGGAACACTATAACGTCTGGAGCGCTGACTGGAGGATTATTGTCTAGTCGTTCTGGCTTGCGCGCTGCAGGAAAGAACGCTGTTGTGGGAGGGGTTCTCCTAGCCTTGATTGAAGGTGCAAGTCTCGTCATTACAAGATATGCTAGCCAGCAGGCGCTTTCCCCGGAAGAGATTCAGAAGCTTAGAGAAGAAATGGAACTTGCACAAGCGAAGAAGCGAAATGAAGGATTGGCAGCTGTAGGTCAGCTTTCGTGACTTGCGGGTTTGAATTGGGGCGTTCTGAAACACATAATATTGTGTTGTTCTACTTATGGAAACCTTTCTGTGACTTAAGGCAAGTCCTGGTGAGCCGAAGTCTTGCAAGCTCCATATGAACTAATGCTCTTGGGTTCAATCTTCTGCTCTGTGTCTTCTCCGGAAAAGGCACGTTTATGTATAGGAGAATGTCAGGTTTTGAAGGGAAACAGCTCAAGAGTCGCTTTTCTTCTTTTTTGTGAGTCTTGATTGTATCACACCGTTTTGTTCTTTGTTACGCTGTCGCTTTCACATCTTGCCTGTATCCCGCCTTTCCTGCTTTGTACCATTTCGACGATGCTCTTCAAAGTGCACAGAATGGATAATATGATGGATTGGCTCGAACGAACGAGTTCAGGTCACGTTTGTCGGATGCTTGTAAAGAATAATGGAAGAGATGTTGGTGCTTCGTCCCTTGCAGTATACATCTACGCGATCCCAAGGATTCATCCAGATAAGCTCTGCCTCAGAGACTCGATGAAACCCTTTACACGCACTTTGTTGATGAAGGAGGTGCATATTTTATTAGTGGCAAGCTTTTGGTTTGTCGGTGGAATAATGGATTTCGTGGGTTTCTCTAACAGAATGACCAATCAATCTCATCTCCGCCTCCGCCCATTTCAAACATAGTTCTGTCATATTGTTCAACTGAGTGGAAGTATCTCATTTGGTCACGCAGTTCACGAGGAAGAGCAGGTAGTAAGCGTCGAGGAATTAGTAAAGTTGACAGGTTAGCCAAGTCACTAAACACTTTTTGAGAATCAATAGTTCGCTTCAGGTAGGAATGGCCCAGACTTCCGCCTGTTCCCATTTTCACACCAATCATGCGATGCACCATCTGCGAATGAGCATACCGCCATTGATTTAGCTGCTCGTCGACATCAATTAGCATTTGCAGAAACCTTGCTGGGAGCTGAAACATTGGCTCGTCTTGATACAGCATAATCATGAGCGATGCCGACGTGGAGCGGAACCCCAACCTGCGCTTGTCGCTCTTAATTAGCTCATCATGGACTTCCCGTTTGAACACAGACTCGAAAGTCCTGTAAGTGCTCGACAACTGTATGAGCACCGGTTCGCGTTCTGCTGGGTCGAGCTTCGTGACTATAGTTTGCTGCTCAATCTCAAACATGCGTTGAATAGCTGTCTCGTAGCTCTTCTGGAAGTTATATCCACGGAATTCACGGAATGGGATGTTCTTAAGCCACCGTTCCACGTAATCAAAGAGCGATGGTTCCTGCTGTGCATCGCGAAGTAGCTGCTGATGGTTTGCAGATAAATTAAGAATCCAGCGGGCGTTCAGTCGTTGTTCCGGACGTACGCCGAACTTTATTTCCAGCATGCGGAATTGGTGCGATTGGAATCCAGAAGCCGGAACAAATAATCACGGAATTCGAGAAACTCTTGCGGGGTCATGGTCTCGAGCACTTTTATCTGGTCGTTGAGCAGCTTGAGTATCTCGCGGATGCGTGTGAGACGGTGAAGAGCAAGGGAGATGCGTTTCTCTCCAATGTTGAGCTCGGCCAGAATGGATCGAACAGAGTCAAGCTCGAATATCAACTGCTTGAACCATAGCTCGTATGTCTGATGAATGGTGATGAAAAGCATCTCATCATGACACAAGTTTCCCCGTAGAGAGGAGATGGGACGCTGAGCGGTTAGCAGCTGATCCAATGCAAGATAGTCGGAATAGTACAGCTTGCCACGACCCGCGTCGCCGACACCCAGCCCGGAGGTGGCAGTAGGATTGGCAGGTTCATTGGCGGCGAATGGACATTGTGTGCGGCGATGAGCTAGATGGACAGGGTGCGACGCGTTTTGTAGAGGTGGATGAGAGGGCTCGCTAGTTGGTGGAAGAGGTGCATTTGGTTGAGAACTGTGCGGTTGCTGAATGGCAGATGACTCGCCGTTTTCCAAGATGGGAGTAACCTTGAGGACAGGACAGGAGTTGACCAGCGGCACGGACATCTCGTAGCAATTGTAAGTAGTGCTACGACGGTGTGTACGCGCGGAGGTGACAGCCGCCGCTTTTGAAGAGGGCAGCTCCCCTTGTCATGTACACCTTTATACAGTAAACGTTATCTAGGTACAGGTGCAAGGAGTGGAGTCACGCCGTTGTTGGACACCTTCGCAAGCCACGCCGCAACGAAGCCAACCGGCGCCGTTGTCTGGAGGCGTTTTGGTCTTTTGAGGCATGGGATTCATAGGGTTACGGCTGGTTTTGCAAAAGCGTTGGTTAATTGTGAGCGAACAGCATCCAGTGCTGTGAGGTGCATACTATGCACTGCATAGCGTCAAAATTTGGGCAGCCAGGGGCCATACGTACGTACTGTATCTAACTATATGCTCCGTAATTCACCGCCGCACGTGTGGTGCGCTTCTTTCATACTTGCCAAAGGAGAGCTCTCAAATCTGCAGCAGCGGATGACCGCCAACAGTGATAATTGGCACGCGAGCGTGTCCTTCGTCTGTGGTCGCAGTCGATTGCAATTACCATCGAACTTGTTTCACTTCCGCAAGCGTCCTCATCACCTCTCCAGACTCGCGCTCTGTAATTTACCCGCCGAGACAGAGCACGTAGATACGGCTTGCCCCTAATACCGACGGTAGTCTCTGTTGCTGGGTTGTTGCCATCGCTGCGCTTCAAGGTTGGCCCTGTCAACATTGTAACCAAGCCCTCATACCCCGTGGCTAGCATTGTGTATCACAACTTGCGTGGTAGTCGTATCGTACTGCCTAGCGAACTACCCTTGTATTCAGCTCCTTCGCTCTGCTTTAAAATACGGCGAAACACTCAACACCTCAAAGCTACATCATGTTCACAAACGTATTAGCCTTCGGATGTTCTACACCCTGGCTGCCTTTGGGCACCAGAAACTTTGGTTCTGTTCACAACATAAACACCCGTCCATCCAGCGCTCGCGTCCATGCTAGTCCCCGAGCCTGTCTTCCAAACCAAAGCGCAGCTGAATCGGAACGGAAGAGCGATGTGTCTGATGGCCGCCAATCTCCCGCCGCGGCTGTCTCGAAGACGGAGCAGATAGCGGCTATGCTTGGAAAAAACAAGGAGTCTTTGGAAGAATCTCGCGATCTTGTGTTCGAGCAAGAAAGAATGGACAACAGAAAGCGATACACTGGTGCTCTTGTGTCCGTTTTGCTGGCGACGGGCGCATTTCTCTCTCAAAAGCTCGACCCCAACTCAGGAGCCAGGCTATTGGAGTACATGTACGCACACAGCGAATCGCCAAGCGTTATCGGCACAAACAACAAACCGACTCTGCTTGAGTTTAGCACCACTTGGTGTTCCAACTGCAAGGCCTCGGCGAGGGGAGTCTTCGACTTGGAGAACAGATACATGGGTCAGGTGAACTTCCTCGTATTCAATGGCGATGACCCGAACAACGCTGAAATCCTTGACCGATTTAGTGTTGATGGTGTTCCACAGTTTTCAATGATCGCTCGCGATGGAACCGTGAAAGGCAATCTGGTCGGAAGAATCCCGAGAGATGTTCTGGCTGAGGACCTGGACGCTCTCTTGGAAGAGCGGGAGTTACCCTTCCCAGGTTTGCCTCTGGATAAACTACGGCCCGACTCTTGAGCATAGCGCCATCTGCGGGTCGGAGGAAGTTTTGAATCAAATCTCGATTGTATGAGTTGCCCTTGTATTGCGTCTTTGTTCTTCATCTTCAAGGGTATGCATTTTTCAGTAGTCGCTCTACCCTGCTCGACAGCGGCCGCATGTCGCGAAGGGTTTCATTGTATCCAATGCCTTTTTTGTTCCCACTCTTATTCCCTCTCGCTCGATCTCAGTTTGACGGCGCACTCTGGCCTGCTCCCGATGACATCACAAAACAAAGCAACGACCCCGAAACTTGTGGGCGAGAGCAGATCGCGTCTTGTCGATATTGTATCCCAACCGTATCATGTTGAGATGTCCAAAACAGACGACCGGGAAAGGAATGTACCTACTTCTGTAAATCCGTCAGCTGAGATACTACAACTGTTTTTGAGCGAAATCATTTCTTGACCGAAAAGGATGCCGGCCTTTTTGGCGAGAGAACGTTTCTCGATAGAAGGCGTCCACTGCATTGTAGACATCATGCCGCCATTCCTGTAGTTGTGTTTTGCCTCCGTTGGGAAACGAAGTTCTAGATGTCCTTGCAAAGTCCGGGTTGTAGCTGTCAATGCAAGGGCACGACAAGGCCCCCCTTGACATGCTTGATGTCAAGCGCTGCCGGCAACTTGGTAAGAGCCGGCGAGCTTGCTCCAGACTCGACCGGTATTTATCGAAAAGGATTGAACTGCACCAAATGTAAAGGTGCTGATGGCGCAATTTTGCGTTCTTTCGTTCCAACGCTACACGTACATTCCGTTTCGTCATATCTACGGAAGAAAGTTGTTCGATGTGAATGCAATGTAAACGTCAAGAAAACTCCGAAACACGTAGTGCTTCGATGTTCCTTGGCACGGCAATCATGTAGAGGATTTTCACTTCAAGCAGCGGAAAGTCTTGACAAAGCCTGCAAGATTTGGCCAGACGAGCGCCACTGTTTGCACTTTTGGCAAGAGAAAACTACTTGTAGTTGTACTCCAGTTTCGGAACAGGGAGCTGATCATCAGCTGCTGATGTGCACAATAAAGTGGTAGAAGAGCTCCCATAGTGGCAGAGAGAGGGAGATATCGCGGCGAGCTCTAGAGGTTGAATGGAGAGGTTCAGTGAAGAAGAAGGCGATAATCGTCGCAAACGAAACGCTTCTGCAGTCGAAAACACCTTCGGTACCTAATACTATTCTTTGTACCATATTATAGCCTCGTGAGTGTAGCACGGCTACTGATTTGTGGTTTGTGGCTGCGGTGTAGAGATAAGTGTTATAGGTTGTTGGGGTTCTTTGCATACCCCCGCGTACGAGTAATTCACGTACGCGATTCATAAATGAGAGAGAGAGAGGGAGATATATATAGAGGACACATACCGGATGTCGGGAGGCGACTCTTCATGCAACTGTAATACATATTAGCTGCCTTCCTGACGAAACAGAACTATCTTTTTGAAGAGTTTTCCTTTTTTGTGACTTGAAGAAGAAAAGTCTCTTTTTTGGTCTTCTTCTAAGCTCCGACATGATTCTGACGGTGAGATTATTTCCTTTCAACAGCATTGACAGCGGCTCTCGAGCTTGACGAACATGGTTACGAACGTCAAGAAAGACGTTGGCCACGTCTTCTTCCAGCACCCTTTGACACACTTTTCACGACAAAACGAACTGCCCGCCCTAGGAGAACGAGCGAAGAAAATAGCGATGGACATCATCAGCAGTGGCCATCGAATTTCTTGCCATTCTTTAGGAGAGAGGGCTCTCTATAGATATATAAGCTCCTCCTGCTACTTCGCAATAAAGGGTAAATGACCGCACTAAAGACGCAGCAAAAGGTAGTCTTGTCAGGTAAATCATCTCTTTCAAGTGGTGGACAGCGCAGAAGGTATGTGCTATTGCTGAATCCACGAATACCGATCAGTTCTCAACCTTCATGCCATGTATTTGACCCTGCTGCTGGGGAGCTTTGACTTAATGTGAAGGTGAGGGTAGACACTTGCAAGTGCACTGGTGACAGCCTTTCAACCAACACAGTCTGTACGAGTGGAAACGAACGAGACCTTGATTGTCTTATCATCTCTACGTCTCCAACAGTTTTCGTGATACTTGTTCATTGGAGAATAGTGACATTAATATTATTCGTGATACTTGTTCATTGGAGAATAGTGACATTAATATTGTTGTTGTCTCAAAGGTAAGGAGGGCATTCAAGTTTGGAAGAATTTAGAGCTCTCCTGTTCTCGCTCGGTTGTCGTATCAACCTAACTCTAACGGTGCAAAAGAACGAGAAAAACTGCCAACCTTCGCGACTTTTACTGCACGTACAAGTTATTCACCTACAGAACATCCAGGGCCGTATTTATGACTGACTGACTACGGTGAAAAAGTTCATGACGTTGACTGACTGACTACCGCTCTAGCAGCAGTAGTCAAAAAAAGTAGTCAAAGTAGTCAGAAGTGTCTATAGTAGCCTTCTGAAGCCACCGTACGGACAATATGCGTCGTGAGATGATCCGTACACTTCATGATATCCCATTTCGGTCCCAACCGAAAGCCGTACAGCAGTGGCTGTCAATCGCCGCCGACTCGCATCTGCGGCCAACGCGACGCTACTGGCGTAACGTCGGCCTAGAATACGCTAAATAAAGTCACTTTCGTTCGTTCAACATCAAAGATTGTGCTTCTTTCTTTGGTTGTCCCTCCACAAATTGCCATTCTCAACTCTGTTCTGTTCTCCTCCCACCTATTTTGCAATCATGCCAATGCAAACGTCGTCAACGTCGTCAAACAGCATCAAGAATGAAATGACTGCTTTCTGACTACTTTTAGAGTGACTATCATGAAATGGCTTGATGATCTGACTTTGAACCGTGAGAAAAAAGTAGTCACAAATACGCCCCTGAGAACATCCGAGCATGACTGAACACGGCGTGGTTCGTTGACAAGTAGCCAATGAGTCAACCATTTTAATCCCGAAACCCTGCTACCCTGGACCTGAAAAACTGCTTTCTTGTTGCACTTTATCGGATGATTCGATGACGAATGGTTTGATGACAAAAGGATATTTCGTGTCGATGTATTGACAAGTTCCAAACCCTGGGATGCAAGTGGTCATCGTCAAGGGCGCGGAAACATGACGAAAAATATGAAGGTACTGTAGGGATCTCACATAAGCGCCCAACAATGATAACGTCCAGTTCTAACAGAACAGCACGTTGTCGAGTCTCGTTACACAGCGTACGTATCTACGTAGAGCTCTCCTCAAAGAAGACAAGCCTGGTGGGTATTGGATAACTTTGACAGCAAAGTTACAGTACTTTCGACGCCTTGAGGGCGAATTTCTCGGTGGCATACAGCACGATGCACAAACGATGGCCATGCGTGTGAGACGGGTTTTCGAAGAGCGACGGATATCTCGGTGGCATACACCAATACGTACACCAATCGAAATGAAACAGATTAGGGAAATGAATCCAAGAGATGCACAAACAATGGCCATGCGTGTGCGACGGGTTTTCGAAAAGCGACGGAAGCAAACCCTCATAAAGGCCACCAGTCCAACGTTAGTGATGACTCATTGCGATAAGAACCTTCAGAGCGCACCAAGAAACGACAGCCGCAATCGAATCTCCCACATCACCCATCGCACCAGCCCCTTGTACTCTACACGAAGTTTACGAAAAGAGCCATGAAGACAAACACAACGCTAACAGTTTTGTTCCTTCTAGGGACACTGTTGTCAAGCACAAAAGCCATCGTTCCGTCACACATACCCACCAGCGCTCGCTTCTCCGACGAGTGCTTGGAGGCGGTCCAATGCAATTCTTGATTCGCGCGACAATGAAACATGTTCAACGGTTCCGATTCCGCCCGAGCAGCGTGACGGTAATCGACGTGACTGGAAGCTTTGAACTGACGGCGTTGCGCAAGGGAGTGTGGGCGTACACAGAAGGAGCGTACAACTCGATGCTGATTGCGACGGGACGCCGTTTGGTAATCATCGATTCTCCGCAGGCACAGGGTGCGACGGTGAACACGACGGGACTGCCTGATGCGATTACAGAGGTGCTTAATGGAACGGTGCCATATCGCATCGACTTGATCTATTCACACTCTCATTTCGACCACATTGGCACATCGCGCGTGGTGGTGGGGTTCTTAAGAGAACGGTACGCAAACGCAAAGCTTGTGATATGGGGAACGCGTGAAACGTTCGACATCATTCAACGGTCGGTGACAAATCGTTCGGTGCTGCCGAATGCAAAGGTTGGAAAAAGGGGAACCACTCTAAGGCTATCTCGCTCCTTGAAGGTGAGAATGGACATTGTGGGCGGTCATACAAGCACTGATCTTCTAATCCACATTCCAAAGTCGCGAGATGGAGCAGGAATCGTGATGTATGTGGACGTGGTATTCCCGAACTTTGCACCGCCTTTCAACTTTGCAATAACGCAGGACCTGGGACTGTACGTGCGCAACCAACAAAAGCTGCTGGAGCTGGACTTTGAGACGCTGGTGCCGGGCCACGTCGGGCTGGGGAACAAGACGGACGTATCGGAGAACTTGATGTACACGCAGTTTGTGATCGAGGCGGCGGTGATAGCGCAAGGCTCAATCGGCGTGGAAGAGCTGGCGGAGGCGGGCGTCGGCAACTTCTTCAACCCGAACGCGGTGGAGTTTGGCAACTTCTTCTTCCCGTTCGTGGCGGTGTCGCGGCCGTTGGAGATAGAGGTGTGCTTCCGACTGGTGCTAGCGGAATGGGGGTGCCGGCTGGGCGGCGTGGACCTGGTGGCCAGGGGCCATTGCTTCACGGCGCTGCAGTACGCGTTGCTGGAGCTGTGAGGGGCCAAATCAGAAATACTGTATGTAACAACGTAACAGATAAAGCGAAAGCAAGCGCGGCGTCATACGGAAAATACAAATCGGGCGGCGCGCGGCTGCTGGTGCGGAGCGGCGCAAAGTGACTGGCAGCCGCGCGCCGTCGCACGAATCGCGGCAAAAGCCTTTTATCGCGGCGCGCGGCGCAGTTCTGCGCGTGACGAAACGTTTTTTTTTCTTTCCTTTTTCTTGGCGCGCCTTATATTTTTGGGGGGCGCGTTTTGAATGCGGCTCGTTTTTGTATGTTTCATCTCGCCGCTATCTGCGCGCCACGCTTCGGCGTCGTTCCGCCGCGCCGCCGCCGCCGCGCCTCGCTCCGATGCCGCGCACGTCGCCGCTGCTCGTTGCTCGCAACTAATGTCTTTACACTCTAGCAGTAACATACTATAAAACTATACTCTACTACTCATGACACCTGTACGATACCTATCGTGCAGATCCCCCCCCACCCCCCCCCCCCCTCTCCCCCTCTCCCCCTCTCCCCCCTCTCCCCCTCTCTCCCCTCTCCCTTCCCCTCCACCCCCGCCCTCCACGCCCAATCCGCCACAGCACTCCATGCAACACACACACTCAAACACAGAAAAAGGAAAAAAAACATAGAAAGAAACGCTCACATAGCAAAACACACGGAAACAAAAAAGCAAAACGCTGCTCAGAAGCGTGGCGCAGGCGGCCGGCAACGGAGTGGGCACGCTATTCTGGTGGTCGGGGGCCGTTCTGCGCACCATGTCGGCGCCCACAGTCGGGGCGAACGACCTGAAACTGCGCCGCCGGCATGGCGTCCACCACGGCGTCGTCGCAGCGCGCGGCGTCGTCGCAGCGCGCGGCGTCGTCGGCCGGGTTGAGCAGCGCGGCGATGGACACGCGCGCGGCGCGGCCGAGAACGGGGAAACACGCCTCGCACGCGGGGGTCTGAACACGAGGGAGAATTGAAGCGGTAGTGTAGACAGCGTCGTCGGCGATGACATTCTCTGGCCGCAAATCGCTTGGCGCACGACATGCCGCAGAAACGACCAGAGCCGTAAGAGCCGTCCGATGGGCGTGGAACAGTCGCGACAGACGGCGTTCTTAGCGGGTGGTCTCGACGTCATGGTGCACAACGCGCGGCGGAAGCAAACAAACAAATCGGGCAGCGCGCGTCGGGGCGGCGCGCGCGCAACTTGTGTACCAAGTCGGCGGTTGTTGTTGGCGCGCGCCATGTGGTATATACAAGGGCGCGCATGCGCTCAAAGTGCGCGCGCTGCAACGACGAGAGCCGCGTGATATCGTTAAGCGACACGTCGGGACGTGTCTACGACATGTGCCCGTGCATTACAGCGCGCCGCAGCCGCCCCATCGTTGGCTGTGCCCTGAATTATTGCGTCCACTGCGCGCCCCGCCTTACAGCTATATATAGCGGCGCGCAAGAAAGGGTGCGGTTCGGTATTGGTGCGCGTTGCGCGCACGCGTGGCCACGTGCACAGCTGCGTGTATGGCTGCACGCTGTTTGACCCGACAGCACGTGTCAGATGCATGCCCCTCCGCTAGCGACTAGCGCATCGGAGGGTCATCGGACCAACCGGTCCCGGAGGGTCTTAACTTTGGTTAGGAGGGGGTCGGACCCGACTCTATACTTAAGCTGCATAGACCTTCCCATCTTCATTAGTAGAGGCACGACTCACATAACATATCATCTCATATTTCTGCTCCTAGCACCACCTCCATTTCTGCCTTCTTAGGCCCCCTTTTCTTCACCCTCATCCTTTTGGAGCGACATTCATGAATTAAGCTCGAAAGAAGAGTTTATTGATCTATTATTGTATAGACTGTATGTCTAACTGGGGATTGTTCCATCGACTCAGCCAGATAGACGACGAAAATCAACCCCCGTAGTCATTCAAATCGAACAGTCGAGAATGGACGCGAACACCGGTAACCAAGCATCGTCCCTCAGACGGCAGAGATTTCTTTCTACCGAAGATGATCCTTAAAAACCGGAAACATCTAAGTATTATGCGACCATAATACAAAAAGATGCTCTGTGATAATCCAGCACCTGATGTTTTTATACAACGTCTAAAAGCAGGTCTTTCACCATTACTACTTTCGCATCCTCACATAGCAAAAGAGTACAACCTAACACGCGCACTCATCCTCAAACTTGAAGATAACGGGATAGAAGTCGAAAAATGTAGCAACAATCCTCTACGTATCGCAAAGCTTCTCTGGAATGAAGTACCGTATACCGAAAACCTTCGCATTATGGAAGATATTATTAGGAACAAGACCGATCACCCGCATGCTAATCGACCAATGACTAGTGACGACACCCAGGATAATCTCCATGAATACAACGCACCACCGAAGCATCACACAGTGACCCCAGTAACCAAGAAAAATCTTCACACTTCCTAACGTCTTTCCGAGGAACAACCCCCGCAGGCCAACATTATTGCTTCACACAAATCGTCAGCAACCGTCACTCGTGCCACAATGCGACTCAGCTTCCCCCAATTACACGGAGTTCCGGAACCACTAACCAGCCCGGTGGGACTTGGCGCACCAACCTGCAGCACATATGCAGTCAATGGGACAGCCTGATAAAACAATCCTGGCTGCAATCAGCGCTCTATCCAACCGCCTAGAACACATCACAATCCAGCAAGGCGCTGAAATGAGGGCATTCACTCAACAATCATGATGCTAGAATGCGTACAATGGAACAGCATTTCCAAGCCCAGATCGCCGATCTCAGACAAACTTCGGGGCAACAGCCCGCGCCGAATACCAATGCCCACCCTCAGAATAACCATAATGCCAATGAGACAGCACAACTCAGGACGATTTCAGCATCTCCCGACTGCAACGTCTAACTATGGACGCCAGCAGCCCAATGTATGGGAAAATCCATCAAACAGCTCAACAACAGAGAACAAAGGAACAGCAGTTTGCTATTAATCAAAACCAAAACCCTCAACACTATGGCCAATGTAGGACAACACACAGACAGCTTCAACTCAGCACAGACAGGCACGTTCAACCACCAATTCAATTCTGCACGAAGGACAAACAGTCCCTGGCCGCACCAACACCACGAGCGATCAGCCGCAAGATCCAACGAACAGAGCATTTGAGCGCAATGGCAATACCCAATCAGCATTCAATAACATCACACATAGTCCTTCGCGACTCCGCAAACCGGCGCCAAAGTAGCCTTTCCCCCGACGAAGCACTTGTCAAGCGCATTCAGAAAGCGTCCCAGTCCTTGATGACCGTATTCAAAACAAAAATGTTTACCGGCAGCCCTGACCAATCCTGGGTCAAATTCATTCGCGACTATGAATACGTCGTGTTCACTCAGCAATTGGGAACTGAAAACGACGCACTCATTCTCATTCCAAGTGCCTTAGATGATGACGCGAAGGACTTCTTCCGCGATGAAGTGCAGGCAAAAGCAACAAGCTACGCTCACGCAAAACAACTCATGGAAGAGAAATTCCACGACCAAAATTCAACAGACCCGCGTTCTTGACGAACTAAGCGCAGTTAGAATGTCAGACTTCCTCGACGGTAATCGCCATATGGACGAAGCATTCCGCTTAATGCTCCAAGCAATTAATTCCAAGATCAGACACATTCCTCAGCGCCCTTCAAACCGATATATACAAGCGGCAAACGCTTCCTCACCGCCGTGAGCGACCAAGAATGGGCAAGACCAGGACACCGAAGGCCCAATCCAAAACGTGGAACACGTACAGCTTACTGTATCGAGCTCTCACAAACAGGATTCAGAAGCATTGTATCTGGTTAAAGAAGCAGGGAAATACTTCCGAGTTGACTGGAAACGTAGAGACAACCCCCGATATACTCTATAACAACCCACGTTATGGAAAACCAGTACATTCCCGTTTCAATAGGCCATACAGGAACAAGCGTCGTTTCACACGAAACACGCACCGAAACAAAGGATGTTTCATATGCGGCAATCCCAGCCACTGGAAGAGAAAACTGTCCTCACAAAAATCGCGGAAAGAGATCGTTTGATACCCTGTTTGCAAAAACAAACACAAGCGGCGACAATGAAACCAACTTCCAAAATCTACGAACTTTGGTACGATCCATGGGCTGTAATCTTACGACTCAGACTCAGACGATTCATCAGCAGAAGACAACATGATCTTCAATGTTAAAGCCATCGATGATACCGACAACGACTTAGATCGTATCGAGAAACTACTCGAAAGCCACAACCGATGGCTCTCAACCGCCGTCCACCACAAATGCGCATTCCCATGAAACTAACTACATCAATTTTATTAATGAAAGTACCAATTCATACGCAATGAATCCCGATAATTCGGATTTTTAGAAGGAGATCGGAATTGCCGACCTATCTCCCAAAATAGGCAACCACCGGATGACCTGAACGATGCCGTATCATCGCTATTATTCACGACACCTATACAAACCAGCAACGTTACATCCATTGATTACCCTCAACAAACAGGGCAACATCACAAAGAGGTCAATTCAACTACGCCAGCAAAACCTGAAAGCAACTCCGTCTACACTGCCGAAACCAAACGAGACGTAGGGACCACAGCAGTATCACCCAAACCTATACTTGATACGTCAGACATTAAGGAACCGAACCTCCCACGCATACTCGGAAACTTTGAGTTGTACTTCGCTCAACCACGTCCACAAGGACAACGTTTCCTCGGTGCATGCATCGACTCGGGAGCAGCCAAATCCGTCATTGGCCTCCAAGAAGCCACGAACTATGTTGAAGATCAGAATG
Source organism: Gracilaria gracilis (assembly GCA_030374805.1). Classification (NCBI taxonomy): domain Eukaryota; phylum Rhodophyta; class Florideophyceae; order Gracilariales; family Gracilariaceae; genus Gracilaria; species Gracilaria gracilis. The sequence goes on from JARGSG010000192.1 coordinate 13,973, forward strand.
AAACACTACACCTCAGTCATAATTCAGAATCGTTTCGTTTCGGCAACAGCATCCAGTCCTCCCTTGGGCTCATTACTATCAACATGCCAACGCCAACAGGCAAATCCATAATCGTTTCAATTGACGTCGTAGATGCGCCAATTCCATTTCTCTTCGGCTTCGACCTAAGCAAAAAACACTCCATAATCGTCGACATGGCTGACAATTTGCTATCAAGCAAAAAGAAGACTGGGTGATCCGTCTGACAGAGCACAATGGCCACCTATTCTACAGATGGCAACCAGGAAAGGCGCACTCAATCTTGGCCGTATCTTACAGCCCATTTACTCTGTCTGAACTACGTAAGATGCACCTAAGTTTCTACCACCCGTCAGCCCAGAAGCTTTTCAATGTGTTACAGCGATCAAGAACCCCAAGACTCTCGAAAGATACCCGCAAATTATTGGACGAGATATCGCAAGCATGTGCCACATGCCAAACTTTTCGGCATAGACCACTTCGCTTCAAAGCGTGCCTACCCCCAGATGAGATTGTTTTCAACAATGAAGTATCACTAGACCTGATGTATCTCCAAGACCAAGGAAAGAAACATCCGGTTCTCCACGTTGTAGACATGGATACAGGTTTCTCGAACGCCGTGTTCCTACAGAGCGAATCCTCTGAGGCCATCTGGCAGGCCTTCATCGCATGTTGGATAACGGTATATATTGGCGCACCCAACAGACAACGTTTGGATAGAGGATCAGCATTCGTATCAAAGGCATGGCAATCCAATGCACATGAATTAGGCATTGACCTAATATACAGCGGTACCCAGTCACACAACAGCTTAGGAATTGGCGAACGTTATCACGCCCCCACTAAGAAATGTGTATCACAAGATCACGGTCGATCATCCCACTCTCAACAGGACAATCAGACTTCGTTTGGCTATCAAAGCCATTAACGATACCATGGGACCCGACGGACTCGTTCCATCACTATTAGTATTTGGTACACTTCCCCGATTCCCCGGAATCAAATCATCGTTACCTACTAACCGGGAACGATTCAAAGCACTAGAAACGGCCCGTCAGGAGTACGCGACCATTGTCGCGCAAATGCGCGTTCAGCAAGCCCTCCGCGCCCGAACTCCCGAAGCCGCAACCTACATATATGAACCAGGGGACTTCGTTCGTGTCTACAGAGAAGACACCAAACGCTTTCACGGCCCCTTTAAAGTCCTAAAAGTGAACGATAAGCAACTGTTCATCAATTGGAACGGCAAGGCCGCTCAGTATAACATTGCACAATGCATACCGAACGCAGCATTCTCAGACAATCATCTAATTCATCAGTTCATGAGCCAATTCCGACAGTTTACAACACCCGATGCTCATTCAAACGCATCGCCTGCACGTATTTACGTTACCGATATACTTCCTATCGGCGATCTCCGTGAGCGTTGGCCCGTCTGGAATATCGCCAGAAAGAAGGAAATTGATGGACTAAAGGATAGAAAACTATGGAAAGTAATCAAACGGCAAGACGTCGACATGGAATGCCAGAAACTAGGCACACCACCCAATATACTTGGCACACGCTGGGTACTCTCCATCAAAGACGCCGAAACAGACAAACCGATATACAAAGCAAGACTGGTCGCCCAGGGCCACATGGACAAAGAGAAATCGGTAATCGTCCATGACAGCAGACCAGTAGCCATTCAATCAATCAGACTACTTCTCTCGCTCGCGCTGGCATTCGACTTCCAAGTTCGCTCAGTCGATATAAAACAGGCCTACATTCAAAGCCCAATCGAACTGGCAAGGAACGTTTACCTCCGCCCTCCTGCTGAACTCAACTTATCACATCACGAACTCCTGAAGCTAATCCGTCCAATTTACGGAATGTCCAAAGCCGGTGACTTCTGGGGATTCACTTTCCTCAGCCATGTGCAGAACGACCTGCAAATGACGCCCACAACAGGAGATCAGGCGCTTTTTTGGCGTTTTGACGCAGTCGGAAAGCTACTCGGCCTAATTTCCGTGTACGTCGACGATTGCCTCCAAGCCGGAAACGACGAGTTCTTCGGAATTGCCGACAAAACCAACCAGCGCTTCGATACGAAACCGCCAGTTGTCGACAATTTTCATTTCGCGGGAATACATATACGCAAGCTCCCGTCGTCATTTATCATGCACCAAGTCCCACAGATTCGCAACCTGCGTATTATACCTATCGAAGCAACTTTCAAGCTCTTCAAGTCTACATTAATGAAGTGCAATTGGACTGTCCATTCCCGTCGAGACGTAATGTGCTCTACCGCATAATTGGCACAGATAACTGAGGAGTTATTCAAACCGGCTCATATCCTCCAGCTGAACAAAACTATCAAGTACCTTCAGAACACACCGCAGCCTTTCCTACGCCACAACCGCCTGGATCGTGATTCCCTCTATGTTCGCTGCTATGGCGATGGCGCTTTTGCGAATAATCATGACCAAACTTCGCAGCTGGGCTACATCATCTGTCTTGCTGACAAGAACGACAACTGCAATGTCATCACGTACCGTAGCTACAAGAGCCGCCGTGTAGTCCGTTCCGTCTTAGGAGCTGAAATATACGCCTTCGCAGATGCGTTTGATCACGGGTTCATGATCAAGCACGACTTGGAAACGCTCCTCAACCGCAGTGTCAAGCTCTGCATCCTAACGGACTCGAAGAGCATCTTCGACATCATCACGAAGGGCACGACCACGAAGGAACGCCGTCTAATGATCGACGTACGTGCCGCGCGGGAAGCTTACAAACGAGAAGACATATCTGATATTGGATACATACGATCGCAATTTAACCCCGCGGACGGCCTCACGAAACCTCGCCCTTGCCGCGCTCTAAACCAGCTCATGATGTCCGGAAAGGCTAAGCACCCCGTCGAACAGTGAATTATTCGCAATATGGAGACCGTCTTCGTGAATGATCTACTGCACCATGACACGAGTAGCCGTATTGAACGCCAGGCCCAAGAACATATGGACTTCGCCACTACCCGCCGTTCATGATCTTGAGAATATTGGATACTGTCACACCGACAATGGCAAGGACGAGTACGCAGGCGACGTCACCAACGAGACCCGAGCTACCGGCGCGCAGAACTGCACTTGTTTCTTCCACGACGCAACTGCTCATGCGGAAGACGTGAAATGTGACGACACTTCCACTCACCACGTTATTGAGTAGCGGGCAACTTGGTTTATTGGAAAAGAGTGAGTGTTGACCCGACAGCACGTGTCAGATGCATGCCCTCCGCTAGCGACTAGCGCATCGGAGGGTCATCGGACCAACCGGTCCGGAGGGTCTTAACTTTGGTTAGGAGGGGTCGGACCCGACTCTATACTTAAGCTGCATAGACCTTCCCATCTTCATTAGTAGAGGCACGACTCACATAACATATCATCTCATATTTCTGCTCCTAGCACCACCTCCATTTCTGCCTTCTTAGGCCCCTTTTCTTCACCTCTCCTTTTGGAGCGACACACGCGCCGCCGGTGCGTGTGTGCGCCGTCATGCCACGTGCGTGCGCGCGCGCTCTCGAGAGTGCGCTCTGGCAGCAAAAGGTGTTGCTGCGCAGACGCTGCTTTTCTCGCAACGCCCTCGCCGTCAGCTCTCAGCAGCAGCTGCTCCTCTCAGCAGCAGCTGCTCCTCTCAGCAGCAGCTGCGCCGCTGCTGCGGCGCGCAGCCATCCCGCCCGAGTTGGGCGTCATCGTGATCAACCAGCGCCGGCCGTCAGAGTCCCCCGCTCGCGCCCGTCCACCCACGCATAAAGTTATACAGCATCGCATCCGGCTCTGTGCGAAAATAAAATTACTCATTTTGCGCCTCGTAGATGAACTTCATCCGATGCGGCGCATGGCATGCACGTCATGCCGCGTGGCTTTATCAGTTTTGAGATCTTCAGATTGCTTCTGCAAGAAGCTGGGCTGCTGTTTTCCTCTTCGCGACTGTCGAATGGCACTGCCGTCGTCACGCTGCCGTCATGAACACGCCCTTCAGCGTTTCGGCTCACTACGAGCCGCAGGTCTCCAGTCCGCGTGTCGCCGAAGCGCTCGTCGTCGTGTTGGATACGCATGCTCCTTCCGATGACGTGTTCCAGCAGCTCAAGCAAGCCGCCTCACGCCTTGCAACCACGCGTCTCATCTACAATGTTGGTAAGGATGACCTTATATCCGTCGTGCGTTCGGGCACTGACGTCACCAAAAATGACCTCAACAAGCAGAAAAACGGTGGTTACGACGGCATCCACGTTGTCATCCCGCCCGCAACCCGCAGCATTCTGGCTGTCAAGGCGCTTGCTCATTCTAAACGCGGTGTCAAAACGAGTAATCTCTTGAACATCCTTGATGTCTGTGGCTTCTATCTCTCCCTCACGGCCGCAAAACGTGCGAGGAACAATCATATCATACTGCTTACCGCTGGTGGTTGTGTGTATCGTCGCCTTGAACAGGAGGATATAAACGATTTTAAGCAGCAATGCATCCTGTTCAGAGATGATCAAATCAAGGTCGACATCATTTACCATTGTTCTGCCCAATGTGCGGAACAGATCAGCGAACTAGAGAGTCACTTTTCGACCATCGGAGATGATATTCCTGTTCAGCAGATAATCGACCATTGTCAGAGCAATGAACTGGCACTTCTGTTCTTGATTACCAAGCTAACCAAAGGCAACCTCTTGACGTACGACGAGGCACTGCCGCTCATCGATAAACCCACTCCAAAGGCTAAGAAAGCCTCTGCCAAATTCCGCGGAGTCCTTAACATAGCGGACGTTGTCAAGATTCCAGTCAAGCGCTATTCGCACGTTTACGCAGCCAAACACCCAACCGGTAGAAAACTTTCTTGGAACGCTTCAAAGACCGAAAATGAACCAGTTCCGGTGCTCACGGAGACGCAACGTGTTGCGTCGGCCAATGATGACGCGCCGCTGCAGAGCGAAGATATAATACATACCTATCCTTATGGACCTGAGCTGGTTCCACAGAGCAATGAAATCGACAAGTATGCATGGCATATGCAGCTTGAGAGGGGTCTTGATGTGATTGGATTTGTTCCGCAACACTCGGTTCCGTCCAAGTTGTTTCTTTCTGCGGTAGATGTCATCCTTCCGATGGCCGGCAGTGAACCAGCGGAACGTCTCATGCAAAGCCTTGTCTTTGCTTTGGCCGCGGAGAAGATGGGCATACTTGCAAGGTCGGTGGCAACTGAAAGAGGAGCTCCGACTCTGGCTTATCTCTGGCCAAGAATCGAAGTTGACCAAGAAACTGGTTTGCTGGAGAGATGCTTTCTGTTTATAGTGAACATCCCCATGAAAGAAGATATCCGACACTTTCCGTTCGCGAGTCTTGATGATGTGTACAAGAGGGACATTAAGAAAGATGCCGTAGACACTATGGATAGGTTCATTTCTAGTGCGTTAGTTGACGTGGATGAGGATGCAATGGGTGACTCTGACGATGAAGATGATCCGATATGGCCTCCGGAGCTTTGCAACCCGAATTTGGATTGGTTTCATACATGCATTATCCATAGAGCCTTGGCTGGAGTAGAGGGAACCGACTTCCCACCTCTTGCCCAGTGGCATCGCGAAATTATGGATCCGATGCACTTTCTCAAGCATTCAAACAAGGAAGAATTCGAAAAGGCCCTTGGAGATTTGAGCAAGGTTCTGCCGCTTATTCCAGCTCCACCCAAAAAGAAAAAGTTCAAGCCAGTCCATCAGGCGATTGCTGGAGATGACGCTGCGCTTCGCGAATATCTTCCGAAAGATGAAACCGAGCAACAACAAGGAGCAGACGAGGAAGATGCAGAGCAGGAGGGTGCCGATGTTGGCTTCAATCGTGAAAGTATGCATGATATGGATGAGGTTGCATCCCAAATAACGGATCTTGGTGTGGAAGATGTTAGCGAACAGCGTCCAGAATCGGACTTCGCGATTCTAGTCAAAAGGGGACAGTTCCGGTTTGCATCATTGTCACTGATTGTAATCATCCGTCGCTTCATACGTGAGGAAAAGGATTTTGACAAAGCAATTCGGTGCATTAAAGTCCTGAAAGAAGCTGGCATTGCCAACAAGCAACCCCAGGTTTTCAACAATTTCATATCTGATCTCGTGAATCGATGCAGTGAAGATAACTCGAATGGAAAAAAGACAAAGGCTTTCTTTAATCAGCTTGGAATACGTGGTCAAGCTAAGACCGTTGACGTTATCCCATTCATGGAAAACCCCAAGGAAAGCAGTCCTAGTCCAGCACAATTGGGGCTTAAGAGGCATCTGGAACAATTGTCATTCAAGGTCAAAGAACTCACGTCACAAGGGAAGCAAGAACCGTCTTTAAGCGCCATTGGCAGCGCTGAGTGGTAATGACGCAGCTTCAAGCGTGCAAGTTATGCTTTCAAGTGCCGGATCAGGCCTCTGATATGGTCAAAAATTTGGGCTTCACTGAGCAGAAGAGGACGGCAAAGCCTGATACCGCAACCTTTATGAATTTGCTTTTGCCCACAGAACTGTGGCATTCTAAGATAAAAGTAAAGAGTATCTGATGTATCAAGATGTGAAGTATATAGTTCTCTTCGTGCTTTCGTCAAGTTAGACGAAGCACCCGAAGGCCCGGTATCCTTGGTACAACGGTATCTATGTACTACATAGTATGTAGTACGTGTAGGTGCCTTTTACAGAAAGAACTTAATTTATTCAATTTGTTCTCCTCGCGTAGTACGAACTTCGTACTACGAAGCCGTTGTTGAAGTGATCAGGGCTGCGTGGTTACAAGTTTCATCCTCTAATACCTTCGACGTCTTCCGCAATTCATTTAGTTGAGTACTCCATACAATGTCGAGTAAGAGTTTGCAGGGTATCAGTAGAGTCTGTGCCAGATTACGCACGTATTCGGGTTCGCGTGCGCCTTCCAGAATTGCCGCAGCACATTCGTCATGGTTCAAGATCCCTGAAGAAGGAATGGTCTGTTCTCCGCTTCTCCTATAGTATTGCACTGCATCACAGTTCTGACTATTCAGAGAATCCTTTTGCTTCTACATCTCGCTTGACAAACTATAGAAGGACTTCGAGCTGTTGGCGAGGGGGTCAACGTTTTTTCTTGTCGGGCCGACTACGGGAACCCTTTTCGCATTAACTTCCGCGCATGTGGCTGCCCCGCATAGGTATGAGAATTACTTTCCACATGAGTGGCTGCGTCACGTGCAGGACAGAAACTGCAGAAGTTTGATAGAAACAAGAAGCAAAGATGGAAAGGAAGTAGAATCGACTATCTGCAATCTACCGCTAGCATCGGGGTTTAGACATGCCGGTCTGGATGTGGCGGCCTTTGCACTCGATGATAAGTCGGAGGAGATTATCAGAAGCCGGAATATATCTATACTGAAGATAGATGATGCTGAACCTAAGGTTGGAGCGGAGGTAACAATGGGGGGCTTTAGATTACTTGGAGAAAGCGGCTCTGGGACAGAGGCGGTTGTAGAAACGACTATGGATGGGAAGGTATCAGAGGTGATGAAATCTCGCGTTTTTGTCAATACTGGAGAGATTGAAAGTGAGATGGGAATGTGCGGCGGACCTGTGGTTTTAAAGGACAGCCCGGATATGTGCTTTGGGATTCTTGAAGGGCTTGTACCTCGGGTTGAAGACGGGCAGGATGCTGGAGAAATGCATCGTCGCGTTTCCGGACATTCGGTGTTCATTACGGCTCGCGAACTGCAAATGTTTGTGCACGACATAGAAACGGAAGTAGCTCGAGCCAGCGACACAAAACAAGCGAAGAAGTGAACGATTCATGAGTGCAGTACCATATGTGCAACACAAGTAGAAGTATAAGAATCAACACAGTTCATATTTACTTTGTAATCCGAAGAATTAGAGGTGAGAATGCGGAGAAAAGGCGGACCGGTTCGCAGAGCTGCCCATGTACTTTATGAAGTACCACGGATGCAACCCCGCGCACCGCGTGGTGGACGTGATGGAGTACGCCAACTACGTGCTGGACTGCCGACACATGGTGCTGGACAACCTGCAGTTCATGACGTACTACAGCAGCGGCGGCGGCGGCGGCAACGGCAGCGAGCGAGGGCGCTTCGAGGTGATGGACGACGCGCTAGCGCAGCTACGACAGTTCGCGTCCAGCAGCGGCGCGCACGTGACGCTGGTGGTGCACCCGCGCAAGACGGACGACGACTGTCGCATCCAGATCGCCAGCGTGTACGGCTCGGCAAAGGCCACGCAGGAGGCCGACAACGTGCTGGTGCTGCAGCGTACCGACGGCGGAAAGGAACTGGAGGTGCTGAAAAACCGCTTCGACGGCGCCGTGGGCTCCATCGCGCTGCGCTTCGACGCCAAGCGCCTGCTCTACTGCGAGCGCGACTGCAGCGGCGACTGGCCGCTCCGCGCCGCCACCGAGCGCCGCCGCCGTGCCGTGGGCGACGGCGACGGCGACGGCGACGGCGGCGGTGGTGGTGGTGGTGGTGGTGGCGGCGGCGGCGGTGGTGGCGGTGGTGGCGGTGTTGTGCGCAGAAAAGAAGCGCACGAACGGCGGGCGGTGGGCGCGCGGCACGCAGGCGACGGCGGTGGCGCTGGCGTGGACTCGCTGTTCGACTGACGGGCGCTCGCGCCCCATGAGGGGCAGCAGCAGTTGGCGAGAAAAGGGGCGCGCGCGTATGTAGGAACTTGATGAGATATCTACCTTCGTATGAGAGACGATGCGCGTCAGCGCGAGCGCGAGCGCAACACACGTGAAGCGGCGGCGCGTTGCGCGATTTCGGCCATGCGTCGCGTGCCACAACACACGCGCGGCGCTATGTGATATATGCCGCCGACCGACCGCGCGCGCGCCGCGCGCCAATGCGCGCGCCGCACGTTGTACAGCGCATCCATCGCGCCGCCGCCGCCGCGCGCCGTGGCACGTGTGCGCGAGCACCGCCGCGCAGGCGTGTAAAAGCGGCGCGCGCCATCTGCGAGCGATGCGACCGAGGCGCGCCTCCATCTCTCCCTCTCTCCCTGTCTCCCTGTCTCCCCCTCTCTCTCTCTCTCCCTCTCTCCCTCTCTCTCTCTCTTTGGGCGCTTTCCCTTCTGCGATCATTGTCCAACATGAGCTGCGCCGCCTTCGTCTCCCCGCTGCCGCTTTCCGCGCGTCGTGCCTCCCACCGCCTGTCGCCTTCTTCTTCCTCGCCGTCGTCGTCGTCGCCGACGTCGCCGCTCACAACGTGCCCGACCGCCGTGTTGCAGGAGCCGGTGCCGCCGCCCGTCGTGCCGCCGGCCGGCGGCGACGCCGCGTCGCAGCCCCCCGCCGCCGCCGCCGCTCCGTGGACGCCCGCCAGCTGGCGCGCGCGCCGCGCGCTGCAGCAGCCGCGCTATCCGCACGCGCCGCAGCTGGCCGCCGTGGAGCGCGCGCTGAGCCGCGTGCCGCCGCTGGTGGCGCCCGGCGAGACGCGCTCGCTGCAGCGTCAGCTGGCCGCCGCGTGCAGCGGCCACGCCTTCGTGCTGCAGGGCGGCGACTGCGCAGAGGCGCTGGACGAAAGCGCCGCCGGCGTCAAGTCCACGCTGTCCGCGCTCTTCAAGATGGCCGTCGTGCTCATGTGGGGGGGGAAGAAGCACGTCGTCAAGATCGGCCGCCTTGCCGGCCAGTTTGGAAAGCCGCGCAGCAGCGACTTTGAGCTGCGCGACGGCATGCAGCTCCCCAGTTACAGAGGCGAGGTATGTATTCGTGCTTGTCCGCGCTTTGTTTCTCTGCTGCTCTTTGCTGTGCACCACCACTGACGCCCTGTGTGCTTGTTGTAGAATATCAACGCCGCTCCCTTCACGCCGGAGGCGCGTACGCCGGATCCGCAACGCATGCTGCGCGCGTATCACAGCAGCGCCGCCAAGTCCAACCTGGCACGCGCGCTGGCGGGCGGCGGCTTCGCCGACCTCACGCGCGTCAAGGAGTGGGGCATGGACTGGTCGTTGGCCACGTCGCGCGGCAGGCAATACATGGCCACCGCCGAGCGCATTGCCGAGGCGCTGTCCTTCATGGACACCTGCGGCCTTTCTAGTAATCAACCGGCCGTCACCAGTACCGAGGTGTACACCTCGCATGAGGCGCTGCTGCTGCCGTATGAGCAGGCTTTGACCCGCTTTGATCCGGAGAGTGGCGCGTTTTATGCGGGCAGTGGCCATCTGCTTTGGGTTGGTGAGCGTACCAGGGGTATTGATGATGCGCATGTCCAGTTTGTGAGCGGTATTTCAAATCGTAAGTTGTGCTTGTTATCTACCTTGTGCTCCTCTTTGTGTGTCTAACCTTTGTGTGTGTTATTATGTTCTTGTTCAGCTATCGCTGTAAAGGCTGGTCCCACTATGAAGCCCGAGGACTTGCTTCGTCTGTGCGATGTTCTCAACCCGCACAATGTGCCTGGCCGACTCACCATCATCACCAGAATGGGTGCCGACAACATTCTTCAAGCTCTGCCCCCGCTCATTCGCGCCGTACAACGCGAGGGCCGCAACGTGCTGTGGGTGTCCGACAGCATGCATGGAAACACCTTCAAGACCGATTCGGGCTACAAGACACGCTCATGGAATCGAATCATGGCAGAGGTGCGAGGCTTCTTCACGGTGCACGCTGCAGAGGGCTCCATTCCGGGTGGGCTGCATTTTGAAATGACCGGCAAGGAAGTCACCGAGTGTGTTGGCGGCACAACACAGGTCAAGTCGGAACATCTTCCTCAACGGTATGAAAGCTTGTGTGACCCCAGGCTTAATCAGTCGCAATCTTTGGAAATGGCGTTTGAAGTTGCCGAGATTCTGCGCACAATGAGAGACATTGAATAGTACCAACCGTACAGGTACCGCTGCCGTCAAAGACTCTACAAATAGCCTTTCATCATCAGCGTGATGATCCTGCAACTGTTTGATATTGTACATATTGTAGGTACTATATACAAAGTCTGTGCAATTGCCAACGGTACATGTTTGGTCACTGATTAGTTTAGATAGTTTGATGTTGCGACGCGAGTTTCCTGCCAGATCTCGCCATGCGCTGTAAAAGTTTGTCACAGATTTGGGACATATGATAATCTTGGGGCAAGTTCCGCTACTTGAATTCTATTCAAACTGAAACTACAGAGCTTTTACAAGAACCAGCTTCACCAACTCTTGACCTTGATGGGAACCAACACTACAAGAAAACTCCGTATTCGTTTTCAAAACATGTCTTCGCTGTTGTTAGTACATTAAGTAAAAAAGAAAAGTTATGTTGAGTCTAGCGCAGCTACGCACTCTACACTGTACGCTGCACAGATTTGGTCATTAACATGTACTTCTGTCTCAAGTCGAGTCCACTTTGTACACTTTCGTTTCTTGGCAATTGATCTTCCGAGAAATCCTGACACATTTCTGACTTGAGTATCTACACATATCTATTACCCTTCTAGAAACTCCTCCCACGTCTCACGTCCAATTTTCGTTTCAGGCTCCGTTGTTGCAATCGCATTCTAAGTCGTGAACCGTCGCTATTGGGGTCGTTCTCACCCGCACGGAGTCTTTCTAATGCTTTCACGGCGGCCTGAAGTTTTGCTCGCTTCCATTTGCTGCCTTTGCCAACAGCGATCTTTTCTTCTAGTATGTAGACTGATACAATACTAAACTTGGCGCTCCGACTTCCGCCTCTGATAGCCTCATATCGCGGCATACATCCCAACTTCCACTCTTTGATCACGAGATCATGTAGCTCATGGACTGGGTGTAGGTCATCTCGACTTGGGTCTGCGTTTATGCGCAATGAATCGCGAAGCAGGTTCATGCAAACTCTCCACGCCTGACGCAATCCAGAGTCCACATACACAGCACCCAGAATCGCTTCAAACACATCGCCAAGAATTTTCGGGGCCGCAAGCTCTCCTAGATTACGTTTGAAGGCGCCATGGCCGCCCAATTCATCCTCTTGGGTCAAATCTTGATCCACTGTTGCTGCAAACTGTTGCACATCCCGAGTTAACGTTTCACTGCTCATATACAAGAAGTTCTGCAGTCCTAGCGTTATACTCGTCCTGGCAAACGCCTCATTGCTCACAACATTTGATTTGAGATCTGTGAGCTTACCTGGGTCAAGCTCAGGGTACATTTCGTACAAATACCAGACGACAAAGAAATCTGCAATCGCGTCCCCGAGGAATTCCAGGCGTTCGAATGTTTCCAGGTCTGCATAAGGCTTGTTTTGGTGATACGATGAATGTGTAAGGGCGCAGACTAGCAGAGGCCTTCGCTTGAAGATGTAGCCAATGTTCTTCTCGATGATGCCGAAATGATCTTCCCATGGTTTCGAAGGGTTTGCGATACGTTCGTCATATGGAAAGGCAGCAGGTGACATTTCAGTTGGTGTCGGGCTCCCTTTAACATGCATTGCATGAGCAGCAGCAAGCAACATTTCTGAGTGCGAGGGTTCGACGTCGTCAAACACACCGAATGCTTCCAAAAGTTTGTACCCACTTATGTAGCCTTGTTCGACTGATACAGAGGAGAAAGGATGACTTATACTGGGCTCTTTGCTCTTTGCTTCAGTTTCCTGATTCACAAGTACTGGTTCTTCTTTCGCTTCCCCATCTGCCCGTTTTCTTTCTTCGAGTTGCTTCTGATCCACTACATCGTCTTCATCATCAGAACCATTGCATAGATCAATAACCCAGTCCGCAGAATCTGCGTTCTTGTCCAGATCCACTGCTCGAAGTTGAAAGAACTCTTCATCAACAGAGGTAGATCCATGCAAAAAGAACGCCCCACAAATGGCTTCAACAACGTCTGCTAGGCCCTTGATAGAAATCAGTTGAGTGCGTCCTTCCATATCCGTACCAGGAGGTTTCCATTCACTGAGTTCAGCTCTCCTGTTCCGGTAGTAATTTTGGAGTCCAACCGCCTTCCCAACCTCGTAGAGACGCGCATTGCATACGAGATGCCGTCGTTTTGTATGCATTTTACCTTCTGAGTCATGCGGAAACCTAGTGAATACTCTCACAGTGGATGATAACTTCAATAGAGCATCTCCAAGGAATTCAAGTCTCTCATAATTGGCTACTTGACTGACATTGGTAGACGTGACAGACCTGATCAAAAGTCCAAGATCGCACTTCATTCCAGTCCTCTTGAACAACAAATCCCTCAACTCACACATGGCAAGATGATGTTCCAGTAAAAGCGCTACTGGTGGAACAAATAGGAATCCAACCGACATCGGATGTCTTCGACAAAGCTCTGGGACGAGGTATCGCGTCTCACCCGAGTTAACCACAGAACGCTCGGACAATTGAAGCTGTGAGGCCCCTTGTACTAAATCACACAAATCCATGAGGGTTCTAGTTCTAGGTCTCGCTCCCATAAGCAAAGGCTGCGTAAGATCCTTCAGCCCCTGCGGAAAGTATTTCTTCATATACGTCTCTAACGAATAACGTACATCACCAATCCAAAACTTTCTCCTCTTCCTGATGTTTCGCTCAACATCAAATTTCTTCAGATGGTCGAAGCTACTAGAAGCTCGGCGGCGTTTACGTGACTTCTTTTGCTCTTCAAACACGAGACGATTTCGTTTGACACACCATTTGACGGGTCTTAGCTTCTCATTGGTAGTCAGACTTTCAGGGTTTGGCGGTGATGCCGACTCCTGGATGTGTGCGGAAGGGGGAGAAGACAATTTCGCGTCATCATCTGGTGCACCTGTTAGATCGATGACCTCCTTACTTTTATATTCTGGGGAAGGACTTTGATTAGCCACTTCTGCTTGCTTGGCGATCGTCTTGTCATTTGTGTGAACATTTACAAGATGGCGAAGGTCGTCATGAGGTATAATCGTGCCATCAGGACGGAGGGCAAACTTCCGACTTCTGGTCACTTCACACAATGGGCTGATATTCTCCTGCAGCTTCCCCGATAAAATGAAAAACTCCGAGGACATAGAAGAGTACAAGAGGGTACCTTCGAGTTCTTTCAAGCGAGCTGAACTTAATGGGTCGCATTTTCGACCTTCAATCGCACGCACTTCCGGGTCCTGGAGCTCTATGACTTTTCGTATGTTTTCCCAGTCGATCTCTCGATTACACGCTAAGTCATGATCGTCATGTGCCAAGTCTTGATCATCTGATCGAAAGTATTTCTTCAAGATGTCTTTCCCGGCCAGCTCAATACTGCTTCCCTTGTGGTAATCGTTTTCAAATCCATCAACAGCATCTCGAATTCTGCTTGTTCTCGGCCTTCCAGAAGGTGGAACCTGCGCTATCTTCACCGGTAGGACAAGATACATGCGACAGTACTTTCGCCACGATTCCTTCTCAGAGGGCGTCTTTAAGTCGAGCGCCTCTTCCCAAACGAAATCTGATCTTCCCACCCAGTGCATTAGAGATGGAAACAAAACTGTTCCATACTCCCTACCCAACTTTACCTGCTGCTGAGACAACTTTACAGGCCCGTGATAGAACAACTTCGCATATCCAGACACGGAAATAGTGCTTCCAGTTCCAAAGAAAGAGTCCTTCAAGCATACAAGCAACTCATCCTCTTCAAGCTTTCTAGAAAAGACAAATATGAAATCTTCGATTCCAGAACGCCGTGTTTCTGCTGCTGCTGATGAAGCAGAAGTAGCCGATGGAAAATCATTGTAGAGAACGACGGAATACTGATGACTGGGAATCCCCGAACGCAATTCAGGACCAAGAAGCGCTACTGCCGGGCTACATGTAAAGGGGGAGGTCTTTTCTAAGTCGTTGCTCCTTCTGTTCTCGTGGTGTTCCCCGATTGTCCAATATGACCCCGTTCGTGCTACCGAATTCGGATTACTTCCGACTGACCGTCTTCTTCTTCGAATGTATGTGGGTTCCTTTCTGTTCAGGGATAAGGCATTTTTTCCGCTCCACACCGTGAGGTCTATTGGAGTCTCTGTTGCCATCATCGTCATCAGTTAAATCAATCACATTGTTCGTGGTACCCGTTCTGCACTCCATTTGGTTTCGTCTGAGCAGCCCAGTCTCGGGCTCTGCTTTGCTCATGAGGTACACGGCCGTCCTCATATGGTATTCTTCTTTGTCTGAAGACAATGACTCGACATCGGCCTCCACCACCATCAATGTCGTAATCAGGAAGCGAACAGTCGAATCGAATGACCAGTGGAGTAGGTGCTAAAGGTCTTTGGACCCTACCTTGGCTCAGATAGGTGTCAGCAACAATCAAGATATGTACAACACCCGCAGCCAGGCCAAGCAACGCCTTCATCATCTGTCTCCTCGCCTTGCCATAGGCTTTCTGTGTTCTGGGAAGAGGTATACTGATGCAAATCAGGCTTCAAATGGCCTAAAACGGTTTGAATGTTCAACGCTCGAAACATTGGAATCGCACGCAAAACCTCACCCAACGCACATGTAACAATGGGATGTCCAGCATGGATCACGACAGAGAGTGGATGCGATTGTGTGGAAACATGCGTATACAAACTGCAACTCACGGATAAGATAGAAGGCTTTCTCTGACATGGCCAACAAAATCGCTTTCCCCCCAGCATTGTAGTAGGCGTGGCCAGGAAACGAGCAGATAACCGACGACCCGCATGGCGTCTCGAGCGACGCTTTCGACGTTGAGAAGCTTTCAAAAAGACAGCGACACCTAGAGATCCTATCTCCCGCTTCAAGAGCATCAGTTCATCGTTCCCGAGCTTCATGCTGCTGTTCACAACCGCAACATCCATCACACCATCCAAGTGTCGTTGACCTCCCGGCTCGTGAGAAGATTGCTCGCAATGAACACTGTATTGAATGTTCTCGACATCTATCAAACCTCCGTGGGTATCCCTTGCACTTTTCCCATAGCAAGGACTCCACAGAACCGTCGTGTGATTTCTCAAAAGTGCTTCGAGACATGAGGTTATATTCAATGGGATATAACAACAAGCGGTTGAGGTTAATTCCGGCTATGGCGAGAATGCGGGGTCGGCGACTGGGAGGAAGAGCGCGACAGTAATCTCTGATTAGTGCAGCGCATGGGTGAGAACGCAACCCAGCTTCTTCTGCTTGGTCGACTAAGAGCAAGCTTATTCGCCGTAAATGCAGTTTGTTTGTTCGCGCATGGCCTAAGGCCAAATGTGGTTTGGTTATAACTATGTCATGTTCTGCCAAGAGTGTGTCTAAAGCACATTCACTTGTTACTTGTTGAGTTCCATGTCGTATGGTGGGTAGCTGACCATGCGAAGAAAACAGAAACAAATAGCGTTCAGCGTTGTGATTGGAAGTGAGTATCAGCGCAGAGCGCAGAGGGCGTCTGATTGCCACGGGATCCTTTGAGCGGCGGATGCGCTCTACCTGAAGAAAGTTTTGCACGGACTCGATGAGTAATCGCTCACGTGGGTTCGGAGGGGCATGGATGACGTTCTGGTTACGTGGGATGAGAATGAGCAAGTTATGAAGTTCGAGGCGTGGTAATGAACGTCGCAAGTCGTCCATATCGGAAGATGAAGACGGCAATGGCGCTGTCTTCGAAACGACTCGTTTCTCGGAAACTATCTCTACTGCCGGTGAGGAGGAACTCGGGGCGGGGCAACCCGCCCGCGATGTTGGACTCCGGGGGATGTCCGACATGATGAAAGTACCGCAACCAAGCCGGAGAGCAAAAGAATCGGATGAAGGGGTTGTTGTTCGTGATGTGACTGGGAAGGGCTACGAAAGCCGCGGGGAAACAAGTACGTGCAGTGAACGAGCACATAAAGATTATGAGGCACGTCCGGTCGTCAGCACGCCGGAACGGACAAGCGCGAGGATGCACCGTAGAGCTTGCAAACTCTGCTATGGTTTGGTGCCACAAACTTCAGCATCTTTAAGAGTTGTCCGTTTCGTTTGCGGTTGAACAGTGAAGCTTTGTAGATAGATACAAGGCTGAAGTTACAGGCTGGTTTTTATTTGGGGGAGTAGAACACGTCACACGTGCTGCGATTTTGACCAATTTTCGTTTGATCCCCACCCCCGACAGCTGTGTGATCTGCGGTTGCGAGCACGTCCTCCGAGTCGCAAGCTTCGACAGCTTTGGGACCACCGCACGCTTTCCTTCACACTTCACCAGCTCGCAACTTTTGCGAAACAACGCTTGACAGCATCTATTCTGCGACGCTTGCACTCTTGTACATTCTCTCCTTCCTTACCTCAATCTGCGCCTCGAAATGCAGTCAAACACAATGAAGGCTGGCTTCATTCAGTCAGGCATGCGCTGTCTTCGCCGTCAGACAACGCTGTACCACACCTCAAGCACCGCACCAAGCAAGATGTTATCGCCTCGTCGTCGTCGTGTTCGAATCTCGCACATCCGCTGTCAAGCCAATGCACAAGAAGCGCAAGTCTCCGAGGAGATAGACCCGGGCGCAGTGGAAGGTACTTCGCTTCGCATTCTCAAGTATCCACACCCGCTGCTGCGCGCGGAAAACGAGACTGTTGACCAGTTTGATGGCACGCTAAAACAGACTGCTCGCGAGATGTTGCGAATCATGTACGCAAGCCAGGGCGTTGGGCTGGCTGCGCCGCAAGTTGGCATTAACAAACGTCTCATGGTGTTCAATCCCGAGGGCGACGAGCGTGCGTTCATACAAGAAGTCGTTCTGGTGAATCCTGAGATCATCGCAACTTCAAAGAAGACCGATGTCGAAATGGAGGGCTGTCTCTCATTTCCTGGGATGGCGGGCCGTGTTCGACGCCACGAATGGGTGAAAGTGGAAGCGCAGCGATTGAACGGAAAGCGATTCAAAACAAAATTCGAGGGATGGAAGGCCAGAATCTTTCAGCACGAGTACGATCACTTGCAGAAGACCCTGTACGTCGACCGGTTAGAAGAAGACGACAAGCCCAACGTGAAAGAAAGACTCGCCGAATTAGTCGATGCATATCGGAAAGAGCCATATCAAGGTATGGAACCGTCGTTGTAGTTGTTGAAGATAGGGTGTCGTACTTGCGAAGCGAATCAAGGCATCGTACCCTTGGTAAATCAAGTGATGCGAGTGAGAAGTGTAAAACATAATAGGTAGGCGTGATGTGAAACAACTTTTTTTATTCCAATAGAATGAGATTTGGGTAAGTTATATTACCCTCACAGTTACACTTGGTTATTTACTTCCAATGCCCGTAGCACAACAACAA
Source organism: Gracilaria gracilis (assembly GCA_030374805.1). Classification (NCBI taxonomy): domain Eukaryota; phylum Rhodophyta; class Florideophyceae; order Gracilariales; family Gracilariaceae; genus Gracilaria; species Gracilaria gracilis. Next base: position 32,147 of record JARGSG010000192.1, read on the forward strand.
ACGGAAAAGCCCTTTTTCTACGTATTGATTCAGTTGGCGACCCGAACAGTTTCGAAATGGTTACACAGCTTTCTGCATCTCTCGAATGAGAGCATCGAAGCATTTGGTGGTGAGATCAACAAGCTGAGATTCAGTATGTCGGTCGAGGATAAGATCCCTGACCGCCAGTAGAGTAGATTCAACAAGTGTGCTCTCAATTCCCACCTCGTGGTGAAGAAGCCTCATGATGCCAACGTTGTTCTCATGCATGTAATCAGCAGAACCGGCTGCAATGCCATAGCTTACTACTCTTACCAGAAGGCGTACATTCTTCTCAAAAATTGGCTGTACTACCTCATCCAGATGCGCAGCCATCTCAGAAACCTTCTTCTCAATCTCTTCGGAGTGAACCAGGATAGTGGCAGCCACAGGTCCGCCGGGCAACATGTGTGCGTTGGTAGCGAGTTCATCCAAAGGCGTGAGTACTCGGGCCGTGTCATTCTTGCGGAACAGAGTTGCAGTTGTGGCCGAAAAATCATCGCCGGCACGGAACAGCGACTTGTGACACTGGATGTACGACTGAAGCTGCATGGCACGTGATGTCAAGACTGTGGTGGTCTTGGTCTTCTCTGTGGTGATCATCGACGGCGCTGTGCGACAGGCGTGCGCTGGACGACGGCGGGGCAACGAGGTCTTCGCGGCAAAGGAAGTGGAGGCGCCGGAGAGCGGAAGAGCGGTAAGTGGGATGAATGCCATATTTGGTTGTGATACAGGAGAAACGGAAGGTAAGCAAGCTTGGGTAGTTAGAAGAGCGAGGATGTTGCCGTGAGCGGGCGTTGTGCTAGGCGAGGCAATGGCACTAAGTACGGACGAACGAAAGTACGGAGAAACGTCGAGTTAGTAGCTCCCACAGACGCTGACGCTGAGTGCGGGCAGCGGACGAAACAGTGGTCGGTGAATGGCCAGCGCGCGTCGTTCGCTTGTTTGCCACATCCGACGCGCCGTGTTGCACACGTTGCGCGCGTGAACACGAGCCATCGCTGCTGGCGGTTGTTTCTCTCCGCCTCGCGGCGAGCACCTTTTTTCCGTTGAGTTTCTGCGGGGCGTTTTTTGTGCCCGTGCGGCTCGTTGCGCAGACACTTGGGCGAATGTGCACTCGGGGAGGCGGATGGCTTGCGGTGGATGGAGGCCTTCGCAGTTAGCTTTGGTGTTAACTGGCGACACCACCGCCTCACGTCGCTGCTTTCGTTGGTTCTCTCATCCGATGCAATTCTGCTCATCGGAAATGCTAATTCTCACATGAGTTCTATTCAACTTGATGTGACATCAGCTGTTTGTGGCGAACAAATAGAAAAAGGATATCGTCTCAGAGTAAAGTTAATCACCTTCTTCAGCTCACGAGGTATCATAGTGAATTTATCAATGGATCCCTATGATACGTATCTTTGCTGAAACTCTTTGTAACTTTACTGTCCAGATCCGGAGTTGACTGTGAATGATGCTGTTCGTCTTTGCCGTGAATAGGTAAGCTCAATCTTGTCGGCTTATCACCTTGGCACTGCCAGCCGTGGTTGGCACGGTCATCGCAAATGCCGCGGTATCATACATTATGTTAAAAAAACCAAATCCAATTTGTGGCAAGTAGCGTTTCCCTTGTATCTTACCTTTGTAGCTTGAAAGCGTGGGTATCTTCTTCGACATGTATGATAACCTTATTATTCATTGGTCCGTGCTGGCCAAGGACAAAGAACTTCACATACGAAGGTACAATTCGTCACTGGCGGGGCAAATCTTTTGCCGTTTCCTCATCTGCCCAATATCTAGCTTGGTCGGGGTTTAGCGTTTTACCAGCTAAGTTTTGTCAGGGCAAACAACAAGATCGTGTGACAATCGAAACGCATCTTGGAGTCGTTTCTCGGTACAAGTACCAACGGTACTCGCACGAGAAAAACGTGGACATGCAAAGCGTTGAGATATCCTCGTGACCGCTCCGTCCCCCCCCCCCCCCCCCCCCCCCCAAGAAGAAAAACACTGATTCCCCTTGATACCACTTTCTTCAACGGATACGGCATTCAGTCAGCTTTTTCCAAACGATGCAGGAACAAAATCCGCTTCAGCAACCACCCGCTACTAGAATTGGCATAATAGGCGGAGGAATCGCCGGAATATGCGCAGCACGAGCATGCATTCTCCGCGGTCTTAATGTCACAGTATTCGACATGCGTTCTGAGCTGGGTGGCATCTGGTCCTCAGAAAACTCGCCCATCTTCGATGCACTCACCACCAATACGGCCACTTTCGAAACGTGCACTTCTGATATTTCACCACCCCGTGTTTTCTCAAGTCCAAGTCTCTCGAAATATGACGATCTCTGTTTTACTCGTGAAGAAATGGTCGACTACATCCAGATCGTCATTAAGAACACCCCTGGATTGTTTGAATGCGCAATGCTAAATACAGAAGTTATTTCCGTCAAACAAAAGCCTTCCAAGGTATATGATATTATCTTTCAAACAGATGGAGCTGTTCTTAAAGAGCTGGAATTCGACAAGGTTGTCATAGCTACTGGATATTTTCACACTCCTTTCTCCCACCGCCTTCCGAGCTACCAGGAATAGAAGTATACAAGGATAAGATTATGCATGTCCAGAAATACAAGAACCCTTTGCAGCTAAAGGGAAAGCGTGTTTTGGTTGTCGGAGGCTCTGTGTCTGGTTGTGAAGCGGCTGGTGACATGCTTTGCTTCGAGGCCTCTGAAGGTCCAGCAAGCGTTACCCTGAATACCAGAACGATGCGTTTCCTTCTTCTCAAACAACACGAGGGTGAAGTTCTCATGTCGAAGGTATGCACCCGTTTCCATAGACTTCGTGATCTTGCGGGGCGATTAGGAAATGAACATTATGCCAAAAACATGCATACGTTCATTCCTCAGTTTCTTTCAAACAGTGATTTCCCTGCCCCAGAACCAACCGGTCCTATAAAGGTTCCATTTGTCCCAGCCTGGGCCCCCGTCAATGGAAAGTTGTACCAAGCCTGTCAACAGAACAAGCTTGAATGGAAGATATCTCCCCTTGAGTGTATTACCGAGAGTGGTGCCCGGTTTAAAGATGGTACTGCTGGTGACTATGACGTTATAGTGTTTTCGTCGGGTTATAAGCTTTCCCTTCCCTTTCTGGAGGAAGATGTTCAAAGGGCTATATTTGCCGATGGAGTGAACCTGCTGGATTTATATGATAACACATTTCACCCCGATGTGGCCAATATGGCATTCGTGGGCATGTATCCGCCTGGTTCGGCGTATACTCCTATGGTTGATAACCAGTCAAGGTGGGTGGCTCGGGTTTTCAGTGGTGACACCCCACTTCCAAGCTACGAAAGGATGAAGAAAGGTGTACAACAATACAAACAAACCCGTAGTTCCCCAAACTCTCGCTTCTTGGTTACTGGCTATGACATTCTCGACGTTTTCGCCAAGCACGGTGGCTTCGAAGTGGATCTTGCGAAATACCCTGAGTTAAGCAAGGCGCTTCTCTTGGGTCCATTGGTTCCAGCCCAATTTCGCTTATTCGGAGAACAGCATTCAGAAAGTGCTATGGAAGACACAATCAGACAATTTGAAGCCGGTGGGTTTAAGGTTGGGGACAACGTTGTGAGCATGGAAACCTATGAAGAGCTCAATACGGTTTGCCAGATTTTGCAAGAGCAAGGTAACTGTCCACCCAGCCTTCCGGCAGCAATTAGGAATTTAGTAGTATCCGATAGATAGCTGGTACTCGATCAGCGTAACACCACTGCACAACCACAAGGGTATAGCTTGGATCCAATTCGTGAAGAAAAGAGTTATTGATGTTCGGGGTCATTAACAAGACGGGGTGGCCGCCATCTTTGAAGAAAGACCCACATAGATGTGAGGAATCAACGTATCGCTCTCGACATTATAAAGTGAAGACATCTGTTATGCTAGAGGTGGAAAGAGCGGGAAGAATTCGTTTATCTCTCACGCCTTGGACATTTACGCAGTACAGTATTTTTGCGCTCTACCTGCAGGACACCGATATTCTCACTACAATCTCTTTCTAACGTTAGATACCGCACAGCGTTGAACTCCATGTTGTCGACCACCCTCATTACATTGCTCTCACTATCTGTTACGACATTTCTACCATTTGCCACTGGGAAGTACGTCACTGGCAAATGAGAAAGATCGCCACGGATCCGAAAATTAGTCCTGAACGCATTTGGTGGGTGGAAAATGAACCGATCCCGGAAAATGTCTCTGGTACAGCTGAATCAAGTGAAGTCGAAGCACTGTTTCATTTCCAATCCCTTTTTTATCGTTTTCCCGTGTTCCTTGGGTCCCGGCCTTCACGTCAATGATACTAATAGGGTAGAAGAGTGAGCGGGCGCTTCCGTAATGTTTGAGATAGCATATAAATAATGTCCCCCATCACAACATTGGCTTTTCATTCTCACCATGTGAACTGAACTCAAGCTCCATTGTATCAAACAGAAAACCCCAGGAATGTCCTGAGGCTGTTTAGAGATTTCCGTAGCTGATCAACTGAGAATTTGGTGCTTCTTCTTTTTCAATAGCAATACGCTGGCTCCGGTTAGCTCACCAGTTGGACGTTGTCGAAGTTTAGTCCCACTCAACAAACCCATTTACATGACCAACTCTATGATATCGTTTCAAGTAAGTGTGTCAGATCCTTCAAAAACTTTGCTGCATCCAGCTCCATATATGTGACGATGATCGGCAGTTAATGTTACCTTCATTTCCTTGTGCACGCCAACGAAGCCATTTTCCTGCATGGCAACAACAGGCTTCGATGCACCGATTGCGAGGATTCCGGAACGCCAGGAGGCAGAATCGCATCGAATTGATCGACTCCAAACCATTCCCAGATTGCTTATAACAAAGGTTCCACTACTGTACTTCTTTCGGGGTCAACTTCTTTTCCATAGCTCGATTCACCAAAGTCCTTCCAATTCCGAGACAAACTGTACAGATCAGTTTTGTCGCATTTATCAGCGTGGGGTGTGATCAGCCCGCCGTCTTTCAAAGCAACAGCCATAGCCACGTTAACATCTGGTCTGTAAACGATCGAACCGGCCGCATATTGCAGCATTCATGATTGGGTGTTTGGTCAAAACTATAGCCACGGCCTTAGCAAGGAGGGCGGAAATAGTAACCCTTTGGGTTTCAACTTTGCATACAGCTCATCCAATCCAGTCGTCTTGATTGTATACGTCAGTCGGAATACCGGAACGCTTAGGGATGCGGCCATGTTCTGCACGACAGCCTTTTGCATTGCATTCATTGGACTACGCACCAGCGGGCATCTCTGCTCTATCGCTGTCTTAGAGTCAGCTTGGATCGTAGCCTTTGACGCACCGTTCTGCGGGGACGACATCCTTTGGAACTTTCTTCTCCACGGTTACTGGGGACTTTCCAGCCGCCTTGAGAAACGTCCTCTGCCGTGATACGTCCAAAGTTCGGTGCCCGTGACGGTAGCAAGGTCGATCTTTTCCTTCTTTGCTATTTTCTTAGCTTCAGGCGTGGCGACGTCTCTACCGGGTTGCGGGACGTAAGGCTGAACCGGCAACGATTCTTTGGCCTTCAATACGTCGGCTTCAACAATTCGTCCATTTCGGTCCCGTACCCTTTACATACTTCAGATCAATACCTCTTTCTTCGCTGTAGCCTTTGCCAATGGTGAGGCGATAATCCGGCCTTCATTCACTACAGCAAGCGGATTCAGAAACTGCAGCTCCAGGTGCTGCCCGGTGGCGAGGCAGGTGGTGCTTGAACTTCTGCTTTTGATGTTTGTGTTGCTGACGCAGTCGGAGTCGAACGCCGATTCCGATGCGCTCGCCGGTGCTAGACGTGGCCACCACGCCTTGACGACAGAATATCTGCTTCAGTCTTTGCGACGTATGCGACCGGTTCTCCAACTGGACAGCTTTCACCAGCCTCAACCAAAATGTGCGCAATGTAGCCATCTTCAAATGATTCGACATCCATGTCTGCTTTATCGCTCTCCACAACCATGAATATTTCGCCAAACGCTTATGGGATCGCCTTCGGATTTTGTCCAGTCCACACCACCCGTCCATCAGTCATGGTTGAGCTCAGTGCCGGCATGATTACTTCTGCGAAATTTAGGTTTCTCAGCGGAAGCAGACTTTGCGGGGGGTGCAACAGAGGCGG